>JALPQI010023324.1:0-16390 GCA_025490895.1 Thaumatotibia leucotreta
ATGGCTGGACGTGACATTAACATTACGCTTGTGGTCGCAGACAGACTGGCAACTTTCGATGACTAGGTACGAGTATATGGATTGTTTTCAAAAATATTGTATGTAATTAAGGGCATAATAAGAACATGTTTTAAGTATAAAATACTATCATATCATAGGGCAATGCCCCCCCCCCCCTCAATGAAGTCCTGGATTCCCGCCTGCCTAAACCTGATACTTAAAAAAATACAAAATACTTAATAAAATGATTTGAACTGGTCCACGAAATAAACATATCCCTTAGTGAAGCAGGCATAGCTGCACATATTATTAAATAAATTAAATACAAAAATATTCTTACCCTTCCTTCCCGTACGAAGCGTCAGTTCAACACAATTAATAATGAAGCACTATGTACTTATTGGTACAAATGGTTCAACTTTACTAAATAATGTCATGTTTTCCTTTTAGAATCTTTCCTCATTCAACTATTAAGTAACACTAATAACATAGATTGCATTCTCAAAAGCAGAATAAAAACCCATCTTTTTGTCTTTGTCTATACAATTATTCATTGGTTGGGTCTATACAATTATTTTTTTGTTGATTGATAAATTAATTAATAATATGAATAAAAACATATATATACCAGAGATTTGTATTGTAATAGTAATGATTTATGTATTATTTATTTATACTACTAAGTTCTTATTCGGGCACTAGCTAGGGTTTGCAATATTCGTCCAATTTTAGTATTCGAATAATACGAATGCTTCGATTTCCAGTATTCGAATCTTCGAATTTTTCGATGAAAATCAATATTATGGAAAAATAGTTAATGAATGTTTTATAGGGATATAATTGTAAAATATATGACGTAAAATGAAAGCGTTATAAACTTATAACCTCTCGATACAATAGACAGACTTTTATGGTACAGTCAAGTGCAAAAATAAGTATCGAAAGAATCCGCTCATAAATATGTTACGAGGCAAGTATGGTCTGTAGCTTTTTAGCTGGATTAGATTCAGTGTAAGAGTGTAAGTTTAAAACTGTATCTCAATTTTTTATTGCTTGATCACACATTGATACACTCAATCATTAGCTATTTACATTTTTGATCTGACATGTAGGTATAAGTATAAAAAATGTCCTGTCCCGTTTAATAATGAGTTAATTTGGTTTTATTTGAATGCTGATATACTTATTATCATATTTATCATTATTACTATATCAAGCCACAAAGATATAAGCGTAAGCGAGCTATTAGGGTAGGTTTATTCACAGGTAATAACGATACTAATAACGAAGCAAGGTTCCATGGTTTTTATTATTATACCAATGCTCAAGATTCCAGTTTTTGAACCACTCGCTACGCTCGTGGCTCAATTTTGGAATCTTTCGCTAGCTCAGGTCTCAATATTGGCACGACAGTTAAACAACAACTTTGCCCACTTGTATAATAAATAACTATTAATTCAAATAATACCTGCTGTCATATTCGAATATTATTTGAGGCGAATAATTCGAATAAACGAATATTATAATTCCAAACCCCTAGCACTAGCTGTATTTATCGCGTAAACCATTACTTTTTCTTTGAGAAATGGATGAAATACCTACATATGTGTGTAACACTGTATCTCGTGTTTTTTAGTTTTGTAGTCGTATACTCATGTGGGTATTATGCGTATAATGTAACGTACGACGGTTTGCAATTGTCCATCAATGCACTTTGTCGCTAAGTATATAAAAATAATCCTGTTTAGTTTTTTGCCCATAATATTATAATCGAAGCGCGTTTCTACACGCTGCGCATCAAAATGACGTTACGAGCAAGTATATTGAAAAAAATCTATTACTTACTTAAAACTGCGTCGATTAGGTATGTATGTTACTTAACTAATTAGTAGAACATATTGTGAAAACACAAATCAAATTATTTATTAACTAAATATTTTGATTTGTACTTTTAATTTTTCTCCAGTAGTCACACTACTTAATACTATATAAATTATAAATATTAGATGTCATATACCAAAGAAAAACGACCAAATCACCTATGTCCGAGGTGGGGATCGAATCATCGAACCCACGTACTCAGCTTTCGCGGCTGATGCCTGTACCCCTCGGCCACTCGGTCGGTGATCTTGGTCGTTTTTCTTTGGTTTATGACATCTAATATTTATAATTTAACTAATTAGTAATTAAATAAAACAAATTCCCACATTCACATAATTTATATATTCATAATTGAATTTTCCAGAATAAACGTAATACATTATTTTCAATATTGCCCCTTATTCTAACAAAATATACAAAACATAGGTATGTATTTAAAAAAACCTTTTATTATTTCTTAGCTCTTACGTAGGTATTTATTTAAAATTTCAAGTGCTGTTTGCTTGAAAAGTCTGCTGACCCAATATTGCAAGGTTCTATGTTACACTTTTATCCGCTTGTAATTTGGTTTTAATGACATTATCCCTAAACCGAGATTTAATCACCTTGAAAATGTAACATAGAACACTAACCACCCACTTGCTTTGATTTCTGCGATAGACTCTATGTCTACATAAAATAAGAGTGATGACATGTAACAAAAGCTACATGAAGAAAGTGAGTGGCTAAAGGTGCATTCACCCCCTACTCTACGAAATTCGATCGTTACACAAAACGTGATTCGTTGATTTCGTAGAGTGGGGGATAGAATAACGAATGCTCGTTTGGTCTGAATGCACCTTAATATTGGGGCAGCGAAATGCGTACCCCTTAAACTTTATAAATGAATGCTTACAATGGGTACCCACTTATGCATTCAAATAAGGACTTGTGTAATTGACACTTAGTAGAAATAACAAATTATTGCCTGATCGAAATTCCTGAACGTCGCATTTGTATTTATGCATTAAATATTAATTATTATGTCAATTCAACAGTTTACCTTTTAAAATACCCTAACCACAAACATAGGTACATACGTCAGAACGCGACTCATGCATTCAGTGATAACATTTTGGTCAAAATAATATAATATAGACCGATAAACAGAACAATACGAATATTTATACTGTACGTTTACATCAATTTGGAATATGCCCCGGCATTAATTGGGCCTTGTCTTTCTACATTTGTGTTAGTTTTTAGTAAAATGTCCCACTTTGTCGCTTACCATACGAGATTTCCTTGTATCTTCATATGAATAAACTGACAAAGCGGCTTTATGACAAACGACAAAGTGGGACGTTTTACTAAACTCACTCACATTTTAACATGACTGTTCCACAATGCATTGTGCGAAGAAACCTATGTTGACTATAATTATTACCGCACTGTTGTGTTACCGCACTGTGCAGTGTTGGAAAGCGTCACTGTGCACATACCTATATGAAATGAAATCATTTATTGTAAAAATATTTAATAGGTAGGTATTTACCTACGATAATGTCGTATATATCAATTTTAGATTCATGCAGTTTTCTCTTAGTTCATAATGATTTAATGGTAAAACGTACTGAGTAAAGGCTCATTGTGTACCTACAAACCGTTTTATACATTTGAAAAAGTATATAAACCGATATTTGTGGGTACCAACTAATTTATTTAACACCGCACGTGGTTTTCCCCTATTATTTCATCATATTTACAATCAATTTCATTGACAGTTATATTATTTGTATAACAATTATTTAAAATAATTAAGTACAAACATAAAATATTTGGTGGTAAAATGCATTGTACTAGTCCATACTAAGCTTGCTTTTTGTTATGAAACATTATTGTTCACAGATATCACATGGTCTTTTGCCAGTTGATTAAAATTTCCTTAAATGCTTTAAATTATTTACAATGTTGTAAGGAAAAACCGTCTGGCAAAATGTAACACCTCCACCTAAGCATCATGTTCTCTAATACTCATATAATCGGGATCTTTTCAATATTATATTTCCATCCATGCTGTATATTTTTACATGCCAATTCAAGTACGAGTACATATTTAAACAAGACACTATCTCTATTATCTGTTCGTATTTACGCTCCTTGAGATTTTTTTATTGACATTCAAGCCCGAATACAAATAACTTGTACAATATCGGGGCTGACGTGACATAGTCTATGGACGTTTGCAACCCCTGAGTACTTGTTCGTACTAGTGACACATACGGAACACTTTCTCTTAGGAGACAATGGTAGATCGTGTCACAAGGGATCAAAATTACATTATAATATTTTCGGCGAAGACGTTCATTGAAGCCTGAATGAAATCTTGGATTTTACAATAGAATCCCGAATGTAGTGAAGGATTTTAAAGTGGAATCCTGAGCGTTATGAGGAATTCAAGCGTTAACGGCCAAGACGAAAATAATATTGATACCGAGTGACACATACTGTTTTTCAAGCTAGCTATGAGAAAATTAAAATATTTATTTATAATGGACTCTGAAGAAATTGAACGCGATTATGTACGTGCTTATTTATTTTTAATTTTTCATTGTTATTTTTAGGCTGGCAACAGAAACTCCTTGAACAGAAAAGTGACACTTTGTTTTCTCCTAGCAGGGGAAAAAATACCCGTACTCGAATAGGAGGTGTGAAACATATTATTCTGAATAAAGTATACAGTTATGTATATTGTGCTATTTTGTACGTAGCAAGAATAGTATGGGCAAAATTGTACCATTAAAATGTACATGTAGACATTTCTTATTTAAATAAAATAAATATTTACATTACTTATGGTCTAAATTGCAGACTAGATCCTAATTATTACATAACCTTTTTACTTATTCGCACGAACGTCATGGCTTGCTTCTCCTTTTCTTGTTCATCGAACTTCGGATCCCGCTAAAAACTACGAGTTTTGTGGTTTAATGGAGAAAATATGTACATGTACTATATATAGAAAACTCTAAAATAAGTTAAAATATGTTTAGACTATGAAGTAAATGTAGGTATAGGTATGTATTGAATGGTTTGCAGTTCCTATTTAAAATATAAAATTATTACAAAATATTCATATTTGTTGTTAAAGCGATAAGTTGTTTGTAAGGAATACTCGGTGCCCCAGACAGACTCGCATTTGACCGTTGGTTTTTGAATTAACGTTTATTATGCATTTGCCTTATTTTATTTCCACGTTATAATTCACGCAGTTCCTATGTTATAAAATCATGATATGTTGGGTTGTTGTTTTCCTCAGGATGAGGAAACTTTTATAAATTCTAAATTAATTAGTGTTAACTGAATTCAGTTCGGTTAAAATAATTAACAGATAAAACAGCTTGATGATGTGGTTTATTCTTTTGTAGATTAAATTCGAGGTATTAAAATTTTCAACAGTAGGTAGATACTATAATTACATGTAATTATTGTACTAATGCAACGAGTCTAATAGTGAACGTGTGAGAACCTTGGAAATTTCTCTCCACATTCACGTCGCCAGTCGCATGTACAATGTAGGTAGGTACATGTAGCTGGAATTTTTAAAATTTTTAGGCTCACTATATACTATATACCGAATCAGAAACTATCTCCAAGATAAAAAAAACCAGGCGAGAGCATATCGGGCAATGCTCAGTGTAGAATAGGCATGATGACTGGCAAGTCAAATCAGCGTCTTTTTTCGAACTGTCAAAACGATCACCAGTAATTCAACACTATGGAATTTTATATGAAATACTCAAAAGTGACGTCACGTTTGAGTACTGCCAAATAACCTACTCTTTTAAGTTCTTTTCAATTTATTAAATAGAAGTTCTGTACAAAAATTACTGCAATCTTCATCTTAGTTATAATTTCTTCGTGTATTATGTTGTGCATAATGTTAAATAATTTATTTTGACTACAGTCATCATCCCTATTCCGTAGTTGTTCAAAAACGGCTGGATCAATAATGATAAGCATGTTTTATTTTAAAGTTCTCTATAAGCTTAATATTCCAGATTTTTACCATATTTTTCAGACTATTGAATCAAAAGCTAGAGGAGGGGGGGGGGCACAATTTTTTTTTACTGTAGAGCGGTTATCTCCGAAAATATATGATATTCCGCAAAGGGTTTAGCAGCCTTACCGAACAAGAGGTGCCTTTCCCCACGGATGAGGTCAATATTTTAGGTGGTGTACTAGCAGGCCCTAAGAATACTCCATTTGTAGGTGTACCTCCGCGTAAAATAAAAAAAATATGGTAAAAAAAACAAGAACCCTTTTTTTATTATGAAAAATAAGGACAAGATGCAGATTAAAAATATGCATTTTATAGTTTATTTTATTGTTATCAAACACAATTTTGTTTGGTTGATCTAACTTGAACAGTTTACGAAATATACCACTTTCAACGGCACCCTGTATATTTTACATTATCTTGAATAACTCTAAAATAAAAGAAGATCTAGAGCTGATATTAAGCATGGAGTATTCTTAGGGCCTGCTAGTACACCACCTAAAATATTGACCTCATCCGTGGGGAAAGGCACCTCTTGTTCGGTAAGGCTGCTAAACCCTTTCTAGTATACTACCGGTCACTGACCTATGCTGCGGACAGACACGGACTATGGAACCCTAAAATAGGTAAATTTCTCCCTAGTTTTTCATACAAACGCAACATTTATATGGTAGTATGCCAGATGTTAAAATTACTCACAGAAACTGACAATCACTTTGAATCTCTCAAAATTACCAATAACATGTAAAAATTTGTCGGATTTATGATAAAAATTAACCACCGCCAAGATAGTTAACTATCCACGCGTATATCTTACACAGCTCTAATAAGCGTCACACATGGCAAGTTAACTATATTGGCGTTTGGTAGACTCTTCACTGAAAAGTCCTAGCTTCAAGGTTATGGTATTGGTGGTACTAAACAAAATCATAAAGTTGACTATCAAAGATTACACATTATATTATTAATATTATACATAAAGACAACAACTATGCCACAATTATATACAACTAGTACCTAGGTACAATTTTTTACATTTATTAATCTTATCTTGGTTTGGCCGTAATATCATTTTGCACAGGGTGAGGAGCAGTTCAAAAAAACTCAAACTGGATGCCGAACTCACTCAACTCAAATCGTCACGTTTCTTTTCTACAAATTGTAATTAATGAAAGTAATTGTCACTTTTTCACGTCACTTGCACACAAATGTTCATCACTGCGAACGGCTTCTTTTTCATGTTTTTAGTCTTAAAAAAACATACACCGTAATTTAACACGCAGTTGTTTCATTCTTCGTTTCAACTCAATAACGATTTTACATTTAATAGGCATTTCATTAAATACGAGTAAATTGTCTAACAAAACATTCCTGACTACACGAAACGTTTAACGTAAATTTGAACTGTTTTCGTATTTTGGCCTTCTCAAGTCGATGCTCTAATGAAATATGTAGATATTTCAAATCTAGGACTTTCGAGCCTGTCGAAGAGGCTTCAAGCCGTCAACTTTTTCTAAGTTGAATTTGATTTTCTATGTTCTTCATTCCTCTATATGAGGTACTTCTTAATACTCTTTATTTGTTAATGAATGGAAATTCGCTATCACTTTCTTCATCCGATGAGCCATCGTAGCTGGAAGGCGGTGTGTCCAACTGGGGCAGGCCGAGGTCCAGATATTCCTGGTTCGCGGTGACTGTGAGGATCTTGTCCAGGTACTCTACCAGCTCTGCGAAGGACGGCCGGTCGTCCGGCTTGAAGGACCAGCAGTCACGCATCAACATATAACTGAAATTGAAAAAATGAATAATGTACTTATGGTTTATTAATGAATGTTTTTTTTTTTTTATACCACGTCGGTGACAAACAAGCATACGGCCCGCCTGATGGAAAGCAGTCACCGTAGCCTATGGGCGCTTGCAACCCCAGGGGTGTCACATGCGCGTTGCCGACCCAATAAGAACTTGTACACTCCTCTTTTGAAGAATCCCATACTGTAGTCCAACGGGAAAACCTCGGCAGGGAGCTCATTCCACAGACGGACCGTCCGCGGGAGGAAGTTCCTCTGAAACCGCACGGTGCGCGACCATTTAGGTTGCAAGGTGTGAGGATGAGCGCCCAGTCGGTGGCGAGCGGTGCGATGATGAAAAGTGGACGTTGGCATCATGTCGAACAGTTCTTCAGAGCACAACCCATTGTACAGACGATAAAACACACATAAAGAGGCGAAGTCTCTCCTTAGACTTAAGGGTTCAATACCGCCTGTAAGTCTGGGATCGTCGACTATTCGGACAGCTCGTCTCTGAACCGAGTCAAAGGGTGCAAGCTGGTATACAGGTGCTCCTGCCCAGAGGTGACAGCAATACTCCATATGGGGTCTGACTTGCGACTTATATAACAGAAGTCTTTGCCCCGGAGTAAAGTATTCCCTCGCTTTATTGAGCACCCCAAGCTTTTTGGATGCCAGCGTAGCTTTTCCCTCTAGGTGACATCGGAATTGGACGTCGTTGGAAATGTCGACTCCGAGGATCCCAATACTCCCTGACATGGTAAGAGCTGTGTCTTGGAACTTTGGAGCCACAGTAAATGGGGTTTTTTTAGCGGTAAACGCGCAAACTTGTGTCTTTGTGGGGTTGAACCTGACTAGGTTATCCCGACCCCATAACGAGACTCTAAATAAAGTGTTCTCGATGTCAGACACAAGTTTTCCGCGACTTTCCAGTACCACAGAGCGAGGGATATTAGCACGGCCTGTGTAAAAAGTATCCCCAGTACTGTCATCCGCATAGCAATGGAGGTCGCCGATAGACAACATGTCATTGATATGCAGAAGGAACAGCGTTGGGGATAGCACAGAGCCTTGCGGGACGCCAGCGTTTATGTCCATGCTATCAGAGCAGCTACCGTCTACTACGGCACGAATGCGTCTGCCGGACAAAAAGCTAGCAATCCATCTGCATAATCCCTCGGGCAGTCCATAAGATGGCAACTTCGACAAAAGGCCCCTATGCCAGACCCGATCGAACGCCTTCGCTATATCTAGGCTGACTGCCAAAGCCTCTGAATGTCTGGAAAAAATATTTTACCTTTGGGGTGAACAAGAACGTGAATTTATCTATCTAGTAGTATAAATCACAGAGCCTTGACCGTTTAACGGGCAAGACTCCAAAAAATCCTGGATTCCAGCGATAAAAAAATAAAAAGATAGTGCTATAGTGTCGTCATTTTTAAGACCGGAACCCTATAAAGCGTCAAAATGACCATAGTTATGCAGAAAACGACTAATTTTGATATTTTGACAACGTAGAAAGAGAAAATATTAAAGCTTAAAATCAGATTGTCAAAAAATTGTAGTTGATCTCTTTGTGCAAAACTATGGTCAAATGATCCGATTAGTTTATGAGACGAAAAACAGGATTCGTAGACACAAAGATTGTATAAAATAGTTAAAAATATATAAAAAATAAATAGGTTTTGCTAAAAATAAACAAGCTGTTTTCTTTGCACCTATGCACTTTGTATTTAATACCTAAATTTCGCAATATATGGATCACTAGTACTGCTAAGTACTACACCAGGTGTAATGAAACTAATGCAAAAGACGCAAGTTTGCTTCTCAGCGGGGACAACCGGGGCAATAGATTTTTTATATTTTTGTCATATTTCTAACTTTGTTCAATTAAATATACCTTTTCCTCTTGAAAACTATATTCTTGCTAGAGCGTTATCCCCTGTTCATACGGTTACGTATTGCTCGTTTTATGTTTAATTGCGTATTTACATCTTAGATCTTAGTATTATTTTTAAGTCGATTATCTTTAACTTACATTTCAAGACTACAGCAGGGCGGTTTTTCCATGCGATGTCCAGCGCTCAGGTGCTGGTACATGTATTGACCTGCCACTGTAGGGTATGGAGTGCCACCAAGAGTCATGATCTCCCATAAAAGTACCCCAAATGACCACCTGCAAAAGATTAAAAACACTTTGTCAAGGTATAGTTAAATTAAAACCCCCTTATTCATAAACGTGTCCTAACTTAGCAAGCCGATAAGTATTGTTTGTCCCTGCCGGTCTTATCAATATTTCTAAAAGACCGAAAGATACAAATGAATTTATAATTAGGTGTAGGTATAGCCTTCGTTTTCGTCAGCGTAGAATGTCTAGTTCCGTAACTTACATAAGCCTCATAAGGTCACCACACATTTCATGTAACAAACGTATGGAAGCTTAACAGACATACAGAGTTAGGTACTTTGTTAATAATCATAATATTAGCAAGTAACATTTAGACTATACTTACACGTCAGTTTGCGTAGTAAACACTTTGTGGTATAGCGATTCTGGCGCCATCCACCGCACAGGCAATCTGCCTTCAGTCTTTTTCCTGTAATAGTCATTGCTTTGCACGTCCTTTGCGAGACCAAAGTCTGCGATCTTGAGGACGCAGTCGTCTGACACAAGCACATTGCGTGCGGCTAAATCTCGGTGAATACACTGAAATGCAAAATGTGCAGTGTTAAACATACCTACGGTTAAAAAAGAAAGATTCAACAATGAGAACTATTAAGACAAATAAGTAAGTCAAAACTACAGCAAAACAAAATATTATTTTCTAAATAATTATGATCTTATATCGTCTCCTAATTTTCATCAAATTGCGTAGCTCTCCGTCGCAGCTTGAACAGATTCTTTATTTTGTCTATCCGGCTGTTTTCTCTACATGTTGCGATTGTTAACAGATTAAGATTGTTTATTTTTCAAAATAACATAATTCTTATAAAAGAATAGCTATAAACGTATTTCTACAGTATGGTAGCACGCTAGTGTAGCGGAAAGATCTTCTACTGTCTCTAAAGATCTTGTACCTAAAGATTTCTTACCCGTCGTGATGCTAAATATTCCATTCCTCTAGCGACTTGATATGAAAATGATACCAAATCCTTCTGTGTTAGTGTTTTCTTATCCTTCACATCTTCTGACGGTGATTCGTACCTGTAATTATGTCAATATTATTATTTTGTGTTTACACTTTCGTATTCGTTATAATTTCGCAGTACATTTGTCACACACATATTTTGTCTGGATACGAGCTGTATTACCTAATTAATAAGGGACACATTTCATTTACCTGTTTCCTGGCCTATGGCTTCTTAAGAATTCCCTTAAGTTTCCATTAGGTGCAAACTCTACAATAACGTAAAGTGGGCCTTCCTGGGTACAACAACCTAACAAATTAATGATATTCACATGTTTCCCAATCATCTTCATCATTTCCATCTCCGACACTAAAGCCATCATTTCTGCATCCGTATGACCCTCTGCAACAATATAAAAATAATGGGCTAAAATCCAGAAAACATTTTGAAATGTATTGATATAATTAAAGTAATCTATAATCAAGTGCCTATGTTATTTTTCTTTATTAAAAAACGTACCTTTTAACATTTTTACAGCTACCACCGATTGAACGCCCGGTTTCAGAATACCAATACATTCTGCCTTTACTACCTTCCCGAATTCACCTTCTCCAAGTATTTTGCCCAGCGAGAGGGTTTCCCTTGGAACCTCCCAGTCGATGTCTACCGGTAGCTCGTACTCTGACATTACCATAGATTCACTTGTGTTGCTTTGTACTTGTTGAAGTTTTTGTTTTTCGATTTTCACCACGGGCATTAACTGGAGACATAAATGTTATATGTAAACATAGAAAAAATTTATAATATACATGAATAACTCAACGTTTTGTATAACTAAACTCACCAAAGCTTCTTCTGCACTACTTGGTGACCCGTCTATCTGAGGTTTCTCTACTGTAACTTTCTTAGTCCAATGTGTCACTATGACTGCTCTCGCGGTTTCCATGGCAAGTTGTTTCTTAATCTTTTCTTGTTTGAGCTTCTTAAATATCATTACAACTATAATGGCAGCGATGAAAAACATGGCGCCGAGCACGGCCGTCAGAATGTTGACGAGAAGAGTGTGCTTTCCATGTTCTGGCACCACAGTGACTGGCATCGCTACAGGAATAAACAATATATAATTAAAACGTAATTTTACTAATTTCTGATATTATTCCATTTATTTTTTTACTTACATTCCAAAACTGTTAAATATCCTTTTGCTGTAGCTTGTCCAAGAGTGTTCATGGCAACGCAAATATACCAACCCTGGTCTTCTTGAGTAACGTTGGCTATAGTCAGCATTTCAGGTTTGTCATCCGGATCATCACTCTAAAATAGTTATAAATTACATATTAATAAAAATCTTCGGCATATTTTAGTTTAGTAGGTAGGCAGAACAAAACATTTTAGCTAGCATCTTTCAAGTAAATATTATTACAGTGGTCTTCCTACTCTTCCTGTATATATCATTTATAGAAAAACAATTGTGAAATTTTCATAGAAGGTTTGTTAGTTGAATTTTTTAAGCAGTTCTTAAAAATATAAGTGTGAATATTCGTACGCACTAGGAACATATTAATATGCATGCTGTTGTCATGCGGCTGCCAAGTGGTTATGTTAGCTCACACTCAGGCATGCTTTAGTCAAAAACCCTCACCCTCACCGCCAGTTCATTACTGAAATTAGTAATATTCCGGAACTCTTCCTCGTCTTTAAAATACAGCCAATAAACGACATGATGTAAATCGGATAAGTAATCACATCGGAATTTAGCTGTGTCTCCAATTAAAACTGTTTGCGAAGTGGGACCTTTCGTCAGGACAGGTTTGGAGAACAGTCGCTCTATAATAATAATGTTACATGATAATTATGTATATACTAGTAATATATACAGAAAATATATTTACCTACTAAAATATACTGAATGATAAATAAGTAATTAAGCAATGGGAATTATGCTTTCCACAAAAATTGTGAATGTAAACAAATAAAAATACAACGATCACTCCAACGGTGATTTGTTTATTCAATTGTATGATGAAATAAATTAGCATACATTTAGTACTTAAAGTCTATTTCTTGTTCTGTGTGAATTCGCTCACCAATTTAGTGTTACGTGTTTACTGTGTTCTGTCAGTAAATATGAATAGACATATGATGTGAAAAGATTGATGAATGGGAAAGATGATTATGATTTGCAGCGTGACATGAAGAGACATTCTAGACACCAACTTAAAGAACCTCCACCAATGGGACATAAGCGTAATATTATATTTATCACGAGTGAGTTTATAAATACCACAGACCAGTCACCCGATGAGAATTTAGTAGTAGGTACCTATGATTTATTTACTACCAATTTATCCATTTTGTCAAGGTGCTTACATTTGATCGCGTAAATAGTATACGAACCCATAAATTCCACGAATTTTAGTATGTTCGGAGAATTAAGGCATGTGAAATATATTGGCGTTATTTGCTGTCACATGCCTTCACTTCCCTTACACAATCTAAAATGATAAATTGCAAAGAAAAGAAAAAGGAATAACCTGCTAGCTACTTCTTTGAAATTGGTTCCAGTTTCGATCACAATTAAACTCCGTTTCTTTGCAATTTTAAAATATGGGCTTAATGATATCCTACACCTATTAATGTATCAACCGCCACCGTAATGTATCGTAAAGACCTTAATTTCATATCCGTCAGGAATAGTTTGCTCGTTTGGCCCAACTTCTCCGTCTACGACCGTAAAATTGTCGTATGCCTTTAACCAGTACAAATATGGTTCCAGATCTGATATAGGAGGGCAAGCCAGTGTTATGGTATCGTTTACAACAGCAGTTATGTTTCCTGGATGTCCTTCTTTAATATAAGGCTTCGATGGATATCGCTCTATGGGATATAATAAACAATCGTTACACAGTACGCTGTAATATTTTTTCTCTGGTGTATATCAACTGAATCTTATTAAACTCCTTTAGCAATCGTCCACTTATTTTTTTTTATTTGTATTTCCATTAAAGTTAAAAACGGTAGGTATGGCAGGATCTGAACACTTTTATATTTTATAAATATTAGATGTCATATACCAAAGACCTTTATTTTTGTTTTATTCTTGTACTATAATGTATAGACCAGATGTTAAAGAGGCCTCCACAGGGCAAATCAAATTTTACTGAATTCACATAATATTACAACCTAGGATAAATTTGTTTAAATGAAGCTCACCTTGCACCTGTAGATTAACTGTATGGCTGATGCAGCCAAGCTCGTTGCATATTAAGCATGTGTAATTTCCGTTATCCGTTTTCGACAGTTCCTCTAGTGACACCCACCATTTTCCATATTTTGGTCGGAAATAAGATCTCTCTATAGGACCGTTGTTTTTAAACCAAGTTATGTTCGGCATAGGGTTGCCTGTAATGTATATTATAATATATTAGTTGCCGTACTTATAATAATAATGAGCTCAACTCTCCTAAATTATTATTGAAAAAATAAAAAGAGAAAGGGCGATCTTACCATCAGCAGCACATTTCATCTGAATTGAGCTTCCGGCAGGTTTCATTTCTATGTTGTATAACTTCGACGGGTGCTTAAATTTTGGAGCAAATTTCTTCTTAGTATTATCTACGTGACCAGCAAATGCATGTTCGTCTTCTTTTTTTTCATCATCAGCGTCATTATTGTTATCATTGGCTTTGGTTACATTTCTTTTTATCGTCCGGTTATTCGTAGCAGTTTCTTCAATCGTATTGTTCTCTACAAGTGCCGCTGCCTGGGTTTGATCGACAATTTTCGCAGAATCACCTTGAAATTCTGAAACATATCAGAAAAATATCTGAATCATATGAATCCCAACACACATACCACAAATATTCCAAACCATTAAAAGGTTATCGTGTTCTACGTTAATTCTGATGGATTTTAAGAATTGTAGTTATCAATTCTTTATTTTCTTTTAAAAGGGTGCAAAGTTACTTCAACACATTTCGAAAACGTTCTAAATGCATTTTAGCATCCCACTGGTCGGAATGCCTGCTGGGCAATGTTTACGCATCTGGACGCTCGTTAAGTTGTCAATAAAATGTAATAATAACTAAATGCACTCTGGAAAATCGAGGTTGTGACTGACTTGTATGTGAGCAATTTTACTCGCTAGTTGAAAGCCCATAATATAATATATAATTTGTTTAATCAAGCTAAGAATAAGAAGTTCAGGGCCGTTATATCGATTATACGCTACACGGGTGACCCGTTTTATGAGTGAGATCGTGAAATCCTTAGAAGGAATTGTCCTCAGTACATTTCCAGTTTCTGACCTACTCAATAAAATATAGTTACCTTCTATGTCATAGAAGTCTGCTTTGTGTTGGATGGTGACGTTATATTGCTTCGACTTGTTAGCGTCGTTAATGCAAGAATAAACACCAGCGTCTTCGGCTCTGAATGCTTTTATTCTCAACCTAAAAAAAATAATGTTTACATCAATAATTGTTATAATATAGTATAATGTAGTGTTATAATTAATAGAATAATATAGTATTGAATATGGTTTTTTTGTTGTTATTGAACCCATTTTTTAGTTTTTATGTAACATTGACTCGGTAAAAATAGTTAAAAGTTATGATAGGGTAGCTAAATATATCAGCTAATCTAAGAATGCAAAATAGGTTGGTAACTGCAGCGATTGCAATGATTCCCAATGCAATACTGTTGTCTAAACATTTCTAATCGCATGATGAATGCTCTATAATCCAGCATATGCGCATGAGCGATGGTTGTTGTTACTTCGACCATGTTATGCGATCCCTCGAATAGAACAATTTGATGTACGACCTGCGCAAACCATACATTCCTTGGAGCGCTTTAATATTGGTTTAGTTTGAAATGCCCGTACTTTGGCAACTTTTTAATCTTTTCAAATATTTCAACTGCTATTTTATGATAAACTACTGCCGTTAAACCTACGATACCTACCTACTCACGATAAATGGCGCCACGGTACCTAAGATAAACCGCGCCGTCATGAAATAATTGCTTAAAAAAATAGTACATTTAGGCTACTTGTTTCCGTGAATACCTCATTGATAGCTCAATTTAACGCCGCCGACAAGGCCGTGCCCTTCTTTTACTTCCTCCCTCTTCAGTTAAAAACTCTTTATAATCACGAATCGCTTAATGAAGAATGGATACAAAGCTCGTTATTTGTGCCTTTGCTAAATCATCACTTACCATTGCCTCTGTTGCATAAATCGACCGTGCAGCATCAGCGGGTGCCCATCTTTGTACCACCTGATGGTCTGCACTTGGCCCCGCGGCTTCGATCCACAGGCTAGTCGGATGTTCTCGTTTGACGAAGCTTCCCATACGGAGTTAGTATTATCTGCAGACAAATTTACAAAAAACGTAATTAAAATGTAAATATAGGATTGTAGATATAATTATACTCGTATGTCGAAAGAGTAAATTTAAGTTTTCAATTTTCTACATGCTTAATGTATGTAACTTTGAGGCTTGACCAAACATGCTACTGCTACATTTACTACGGCTAATATTTCGCCATAAA
>JALPQI010023325.1:0-10604 GCA_025490895.1 Thaumatotibia leucotreta
TTAATTGCCAACTCTTGGTATGCTACTATGTACGAGTAGTACCTGCTGACGTTATTACAATAAAATCATGACCTAGGTAACAGCTTGATTTACCCTCTGCAACTGACTTACAGGAGATGTATTTTCAATTTTATGGTGTTGATAATAAGACACATGTCACGTGACCGACAGTGGCAGAGGGTTTATCGCAAAACCCAATAGAAATTAGACACTACTACTTAACTTACATAAATTAGAAAATAATGATGAAAGTGATTATTGGTTTCTACTAATCTAAGCGATTATACTTATAGATATAATTGAACACTTTCATACTTAGCGCTTCAAATACATTTTATTGTAAATATCATTAGAAAACCTAGATAATATACACATCACTAGAGACACCATAATATGCTAGCTTTACTACACTAGAATTCAAGCAGTTGGAATAAAATATCACCTTTTAAATATGGTATTAAAAGATGATCTGGATTTAAAATTAACCTCTTAAATTGCTTCTGCTACTCGTCTTGCGTCAAAACCTCAGATATCTAGGTGGCTCCTACATCGCTACAAATAGTATATATTTTCCTAAAATTGAACTAATTTATAATATAATTGTCAAATAGTGTCATGATTGTTACAATTTATCTTTGTCAGTGATGCGATCTAACGATGCCTCCATTTACCATAAACGCCATAATACAGAAGCGGTAAACCGTCAATGGTACAATCTTGGTTTGGCCCAGTTTCAAATATATGTGATGCTTTTCTTTCTTCTACCTACGGCATGTAGCAATAAGGTTAGCAATTTCTGTTTTCCAGCTCTATCCCCTATATTATACATCTAGGTATGCCACCAGTAGGTATTATACTTGAACACAATACGCATTAGGACCACAAATATAACTTCGCCTACACGTCATTTATAAATCAGGCGATATTAGGCAGACGTATCTTTCCCAGTGGTTCCGCTGCTTGAGAGTCCCCACTTGACTCTGGTTATAAATTGAGATTGTCCTTTACATGGGGACCTGGTTTTAAGAGTAGACAGCGATGTAGTTGTACCGGTCGCGCTCCATCGGGGGCAGGTCTGTGTTGAGGGTCCGGCCCCACGTCAGCACTGGGGACACGGTTCCTACGACAGGGTCGGGTGTGTCATTGATTTCGCGTTTCTGTAACAACATGAAAATGTCTGTAAAATTAAGTGTTTCGTGAGTTTTTAAGGGTGAGACTCGTGAGAGCTGTGCAAGGAGATGAAATGGAAACATTTAAAAAAAAAAAGTGAAATTAAAATATACCTAAATACCTATTAAAATAAATTTGGATGTTGAGAGTGATCTCTTAAAAAAATCCAGAGATCTCCTCGAAATTACCTAATATCGAAAATGATAGGTAGGTGCAGGTACTATTGGATGCAGAATTACTTACGTATCTACGCGTACCTACCCGATTCATGAATGAACTTTTACGGCTAAGTATAGGAGTGTGGTGGGTAGGTACACAGGATTCGATATTCCTGAAGGTTTATGATGATACCGCGTCTAATCGTTGTCGGCGTTGCCGCCACGTTCTATCAAGTATGCAAGGGCGAAAGTGACGCATAGCACGATAAAGGATAAAACGATACCATCATAAGCCACCTGGGTCGTATAATTTACATTAATGGGGAGAAAATGATCTTATTACGAAGTGTACCCAACCCAAGCGGATTAGCGATTTTTTCTATCAAAATCCAATTAACATTTAATGTAATCGAGTTACATATATTTCGAATAGAGATTGAAGAGAGTGCTTATGGATGAATGATTATGATATTTATGATACTGTGAGAGGCGTGACGAATGAGACGCGATAATATGAGCCCGGTATCAGAGATCATCTCACGGCATCGATGACCTATGTCACGGGGCTCAGACGTGACTACCGACGATTGTGTTACGTGACGGTTTTAGTTAGCCCAACATGCAAAGCGTTAATAATGAATTGTTAGTTTCCATCGCCTCATTGTTCTCTACCTATTTGAAAAGTTTTATTTAGCGCTTAGGTAAGGTAAGGTGGGGTAAAATGAAACGGTTTTTTTAATGGGGTAAAACAAAAAGTCGTCATTCTGGCACAGCGTCGGCTGGTAGCTTTTTGTTTTACCCCATAAAGAAAACCGTTTCGTCTTATTCCACCTTACCTTACTTAAGAAGAGAGTACCTATGTAAATAATTTAATCGTAGGGTTTTGTAACCTTTACTTAAATAAAGAAATGAGTAAGAACTTCAAATGGGGTTTTATCTTTGTTCAGGCGGAACACACCTCTTTGTTTAATAACTGGGCAGTGCCTGATGAACCGTAAAAAAATATTATAATCAAAATAAGCCATAAACACAAATTAACGTTCCTCCAAAATAATTGTATTAAAAAAAGTACAATTAGGGCTGCTTAACGTTATCTCGTATCAGCAAGTCGGAGCAATACAACTGTAAATATGCCGCCTCATTCATAAACGTCTCCTAACTTAGCACGCTGCTAAGTATTGTTTGTCTCTTTCGGTCTTAACATATCAAACCCTAAGGGACCAACTATACTTATCAGCTCGCTAAGTTAGTCGTCGTTTATGAAGGGGGATGTTCAGCATTAACGTAAGATCGAGAACAAGTGAGCGATGAAGGACAGACACACCATGTTACCCATGAGAGTACGCCGTCGGCCCGAGCGCCGCTTGCGCCGGCACCAACACCGGCGGCCCCTCCCGCGCCCGTACCCGCGCCTGCCGCGTCCCACCTCGGACGGATCCTGCGGGCTCAGCGGCGGCGACTGCGGCTCGGCCTTCACCGCTCGCTTGTATTCCGTGCCTCGCTCGCTTTCGGACTCCATCGCTGCCTCTAGCTCGACCAGCGACTTTGAGCTGAAGAACAAAAAGTCAAGTTTTAATAATAGTACCTACATTGTGCATCTAGGAAGGTAACTAAATAAATAAATAAATATAACATCTTACACAAATCTACCTAGTCCCACGGTAAGCTCAATTAAGGCTTGTGATGTGGGTACCAGACCACGATATATATAATAGATAGATACAGGTATTACGAACTAGAGACCGTAGGCGGAGGGCTTTTAATCACTAGTTAGAGTTTGTATTCCGCTTACCGATCGTGATGCATACAATGTTTTTCATCACACTTGCGGACAAAAAAAATAATTTTAACACAAAATATTATTAAGTGACGTACTAACATTTCTATAACTCTCCATAGAATTTCACTTTTCTATAACTCCCGCGATACATGCAAGCAATGGCGCGCTTAGAAACTAAGTGTGATGAAAAAAAAATACTTGGTAGTATCGTAATGACTGCTCTTTTTGACATCGTCTATCACCAGTACTTATACTCTTCTGAGCAGGTCTAGCTCTATGATCGCTTGATCGCCCATCAGTGATTCTAGCAATCACTTAACATTCTCATTTAAATAGAAAATGTGTAAATTATATGATACATCAACTTAATT
This sequence comes from Thaumatotibia leucotreta, assembly GCA_025490895.1. NCBI lineage: Eukaryota > Metazoa > Arthropoda > Insecta > Lepidoptera > Tortricidae > Thaumatotibia > Thaumatotibia leucotreta. Next base: position 3,480 of record JALPQI010023325.1, read on the forward strand.
GAGTTTAAGGGCAAGAGTCAAGACCCATGTAACGATAGACGATAAAGGAACAACCGTCATGTAAAGCTAATAGGTACTGCCTGATAAAATATCACATCTCTTTAGAATTAGGTAAAGGTTAACTTACTTTGAACTGATTGCGCAATATTCGTTGAGCTGTTCCCATGTGCACCCAAATGTGCAACACTGATCCGCGATGCCAATCTGCCTTTTACGACGCATTCCCGGCTGCTCAACTACTGGAAGAACAAATGATTTATTATTAAAAGCTACCAAATGCTTAGGTACCTATTTAGAACTATTAAAAAAGGGAGGGATTAAACATTTTTGAATGAGATAAAAAAATCTAATAGGTAGTCGGTACGCGCGTACGGGCATCTAGTTAAGCCATTTATTTGCCTTGCCTAATAACTTGATTGACTGTATATAAATAATAATAAAAATTGTGTAGAGGTACTATGTACCTCTATGTAATGTACTACCTATGTCTTTAGCCCGTTGCGGAAGTGAGACTTACTATATTTTTTATATCTAAGCATTGCACTTGAATTAGTTTCTTTTATTTTTTTCTCTGGAAGAAAATAGGTACCTATAATAATTAATTATTATGGGCTCTGATCAAACTTGTTTACGAAAATATACCTACACGAATCAAGTGAATCATCGAGTTTTGTCCAGACACCTGTGTGCTCAAAAATAATTATGAATATTTACTACTGTAGGTATCCACTATAATACGTCTACTATGAAAACCTAAGGAATGTATGTTTTCCTATTTATACCAGACGTAAACAATCAAAAGGTCAATAATTCTGCGATAAAAAGGTATCGAGTATCGTATATTTACTGTACAACCATGATAATGTTAATGCTGTATCAATCAACCAAACGGTTACCTATAATTATTTATAATTAATAAAGATTTCCTTCAGATCACCTTACAGAGACTTATATAACGTGTAGGGTACCTACCTATCTAGTTATTGAACTTCGTGGTATAGTCAAACCAAGTCGGCACTCCTATCAACTTTGCGGTAAACAAGTAGAAGAGTAGGTACCAACATTTAGCCGGATCCATTGTTATCAAATGTTTAACCTTTAACCTAAAATGTGTAAGCCATAAAATTAAGCGCTGACTTCTGCATGCTATGTAGTCTATCACTATAAATAAAACTTGAGAGTATAAAGTTCAGTTTCTTCACTTTCTAGATTAATTGCATAACTTATAGCTTATTGCACAATCCCTGGTTAGGCCACTAACCTGAGGTTAAACGGTTAGAAGTTTAAAATGGACTTATATATTTAACCATAGATTGAAAAGTGAAAGTGGACCTAAGTCGAATTGTTTGCCCGAATTGCGAAACCTCTAGGTCCTAACTCCAGACCGAATCGAAGAGTTGGCGACTTCCTCACACAACATGTCAGCATTGCGATACAGCGAGGTAATACCTCCAGCATGCTTGGTATAACGCCAGAAGGGCCCTTTTTGGATTCAAGTTAGTATTAGGATTTCTTAATTTAGTTGCGCTATATATGTTTTGTTAGTAAATAAATAAAATCGAATAAGTAGGTAATTAGCATATTTTTGGTGGCAGATAATGTTGTTGACATCGTTATAGCAAGCCGTGGCGACCTTCTCCCTAAGAGCACCGCTAATCACTGTTGCCTTGCGGATGCTACGCAGTTTATCATTATTCAGCTCGTGTACAAAATTACAGTAGGTACTTATCTAATTACTAGGTAATTTTCCTATTAATTTAATTAATTGTTTATCTATAAATTAAATATTTTCACAGAGTTATCTATTAGGAAGAAAATTATATTAAGCTTTTCCACGGGTGTTAATAATTATCACACTGATAGTATAATATTTTCTCGAATGTTGATATTATATAACTAATTAGCCAACCTACCTACCTATATCTAATTACGATAAAAATAACAGTAGTAGTCCCTTGTCTACAAATGGTATCTACAGTAAAATAACAGGTCAACAGAACAACCTTTAAACGCCTGCAACTCCAGAGGTGTTACATGAGCGTTGCCGACTCTTTCGTTAAAAGGAGAAAGAGTTCTCCGTTGACAACATACTACATATTCTTTGAGCTATCGTGTTGCCTTACAGTAAATAACATATTTTTCACCACACTGCTCGCAAACACGCTGTTTGTCCTTCAATTTCAGAGCGCAAAACTGTGTTTTAATCTCTAGAGGTTAAAGTAATTTTTTTTTAATTTTCTGGATAGACTAAAGCAATAACTTATACGGCCTGAGAGTGCAATAAGCTTTTTGACGTTTGAACTAGACAGTACGTTCGAAAACTCAATAGTGTCAAACAGATTCATACACATGAACCTTTCATAATATTATATTCAATATTATGCTAAAATCCAAATTAAATACCACATTTTGTTGTAAAAGGCTTTTAATTAAAAGTTCTAAAAATACGACAAATAAAAACAATAGGAAAATGAAAGTGTTTTCACTATGCATATTTCAGAACGCATCTGAATATTTTTTTCTTTTAAAATTACAAGTCACGCAAAGATAAATATTTGAGGTTATTGTTTTATTATTTGTTGATTTGTTTATTTTTTGGAAGTTGAGGACTTGCAAATAAATACCTTCTAATTTGTTATGTTTGAGTTTTATTTCGCATGTTTCCTCGCTTTAGTGTGGTGAAAAATGTTGTGTTTCACTCGGCAGCAAAGCTTGTTCAACTCTCGTGCCTTAAAACCCTCGCATCGCTCAAGATTCCATTTTATGAACCACTCGCTGCGTTCGTGGTTCAAATTCTGGAATCTTTCGCTTGCTCGGGTTTCAATATTTGCACGAGAGTTAAACAATCACTTTGCTCCCTAGTAAAACAAATAACTATAATATCAGCACCACTTCAAGGCTTACGTTAAATTATACTTATACGCTTTGGTAACACGATTTATAAAGCATCTTATCTCAAATATCCCAACTTTGATTACGTACAGGCTTTGCCTAGTGCAGGAACCAGGTTAACTGTTCTTGTAAACCGATACCAAGAATGTCTTATATCTTATATCTTAAAATGTGGATTCATCATGACGATGGGATTGGGAAACTTTACTTCACTAGCACGAAGAAAAACGAGAGCCAGTAGGTAATAACATTAACAACTGTAAAACTCCAACCTTCGAGCTAAACGGACAAATAACCCAAACTTATAATTATAACATTAACTTGCGCTATTGATAATTGATATTATCCGGTATCAGTCAGTTTTGCCCATTGCTTTATAGAACAGAGAAAGGTTCCCTAACAAGTGCAAAGTGTGATGAAATTTGAAAATAACCTACCCAAAAACATTTGAATGTTATAATCGTAATTTATGTAGATATTTTTTTTTAGTAACAAAAACTATGTATACAGTTGGACAGAAATATCTATAAGTACCTAACAGTTTAGTGGTAACTAGGTACTTATGCTATGGCTTAAATGCCATTTGGTTGCGTTAGAAGGACGCGTGTAGGTAGGTTGCGCCTGCATTTGACTCTATTTACGATGCGATGATTCTCTTCCTGTATTTTATTTATTGCTATGATAAGGTCGAACAACAACAACAAATCCTTAAATAAACACTGCCAAAGGGCACAACGTCCCATCCTATTTCAGTAATTTGGACGGATTATAATTATTTTTAAATTTTAGTGTTGATGAAACATAATTGAGTTATTTTTGTTTAGGTTAGGTACAGTCGCTATCGGATATCGGAGTGGCCACGGTGCTCAAAAATATCTGATCATACACTCTAAGCTATAACCATAGAGACCTGCTTAGATATTTCTGATCACTCTGGGCGCTTCAATATATCTGATGGTGACTGTGCTACCTGTTTTAAAATAGATGACATGCAATAAAAATATGTTAAGATAATTTTTAGTCAAGGTACGGTGTCAAGAAATCTACGTAAAATAATGCAGAGGAGGCCGAAGGCTACTAGCCTAAGTTGTTAACTGATTCGGTGGTACCTAGTTTTATAACGACAGTTAAGCATAAATACTGTGTGTCCCACAGGGATGATAATCGATTTTAGCTCGTGTGCTTTCCTGTAGGTCTTGCTCAGGGAAACGCAGGGACTGAAAACCATGAGCTAGATGGTCGAACATTAAAAAAACGGCACGGCCGTCCGTCCGAATCACCGTCACCGTAACCAGAAAGAAATGGAAAACCACGGAAGAGCCATAATGTTCTTCAGTGATGCTGAGAAGTGTTGAATAGATACTAACCTGTGGGGTCTCCCCAGGACGGGCTGTTGTAGACGTGGCAGACTCTGCTCATGATCTCGCTGAGCTTGCGGCCGCAGAGCTTGACGCTGGCGGCGGTGGCGGCGCCCGCGGGCTGCAGCGCCCACGCCACCAACATCAACTGCACCGCTTTGTTCACAAGCATGCTTGCGATAGCTGGAACAATACGTTGTATAATTATATGAACCTTGCGGATAACAGCTGCGTGATATGTAAGATTGTGGAGCTTCGCTGACCGGGTTTTTCGAGAAAAGAACGTGATATGATTACCAGAAAATAGTGGTTGCCTTGAAATCTGGGTAGTCCTTAGCGAGTTGTTCATGATAACAATTAGAAGTAAATTACCTAAGAGTGAAGCATTTTCACAGATGTAACAGGCAGTAAAGTGAATATCGAATGTGCGTAATCCGAGTAGCCCGGCGCTTTTATAGTGAAGGGTCGCGGTAACCCGATACGGGCGACGCCCAGTGTAATCGTTGATCCCTAAACACTTCTTTCATTTCCTAAGTGTATCGCTTTGGGAGTGAAAATGCATTTTAACAATTGCAGTAGATTTATTTCTGATTGATAAGACGGATGATATCGCGGCTTAATGTAAATCAGCTGCATTGCATTTACGATATTCATGAGTAAGTATTATGTGAACAAAGTTCGTTCCCACTACTTGTTTTATTTTCAAGAGTTAACACTCAGGTCGGAGCACGATTATTTCACGATGTTTACTAATGCCGCGGTGTTATTTAAATATTATAAACAATTGATATCATCTGAATTTTGTACTTAATTTGTAATATGAAATCTCCTCCAACTGCTTAAATGATAGACGTGTTTTCTAGTTATCGTTGGCTATGAATAGACCACGGTTTGGGAGTTCATTAAACGTGTGTTTACAAGTATTTATTATTATTCTGTAGTTAATGAAATAAATATTTGACAGATTCTCGACTGTTTCATTAGCAAGCGCATAATGCTGTCGGTTAGGTAGGTAAATATTGGCTTCATAATATGCGTACCTACATAAAACTAGGACTTCGTTGTTATATGCATCAGTCCATTGACGAGAGGTTGTAAACGGCGCGGTGCAGCACACATCAGGGATGGCAATTGCGAGCGTACTCCTGCAGTAGTATCCACGTGCAGTCCAGTTGCATGTTAGATTGCCACTTAGCGTCCCGCGCCGTAAACAGGAAAATAACACCACTTTACAGCGACCATTTTATATGGAACAGTCCATTTATAGAACTAGCACAACAATACAATTGTTTTATTACTTAGATTCAGAATACCATTTGTGTGTCAGTTCAGATAACGGCCAGCTTTCCTTATACCCTGCAGCGTTCGGATGCATCTAATAATAAGTCGGCAGCGCAGCCCAAGAGTTCTTAAACGATTTAACGAAACGATGATGACTTCACCTTCCTCGTTGATAAAAATGCAAATCAGCCTCTTCCTTTTTATAAGTGCCATGCCAAGAATAGTGTAGGGTGGGTGCTTACTGTATATTGCTCGGTTTTGCTTACATCATGGTTTGTGTAATATAAGTAGGAGACCTTATTTACATCGACGAGAAACATTATAACGGTTACTACAATTTTATGTAAGTGCGGTAAATGCGTTGTAGCGATACCCATCACAGGATCCTATGATATAGGTAGGTATATGACGCAGATGCTGGGTTAAGGCTCCAGTAGACGCAAACAACACAAAATTGATCCGACCTCTAGGTACCTAATGCAGCCGAGGATTCGATGTTTTACTTTAGGTATATAATTTGTATCATTTGCCGGGGATTTCTTAAACAATACACAACTTGTTCAGACTGTTCAGTTAGTTAAAATAGTGCAATAATGCACTATTCATTCAAATTACTACACCTACGAGGATATCTGCTAGGGATATCTAATTCAAAAAACTGTTAGCTTTGAGTTGAATAGATACCTATACGTATTTTCCATTTTGGAGCTTCAGTTTTCTATTAAACTCGTTTCACGTTAAGAAATTCGAAAGTAGTGTATTAGTTATTGTTTAATAGCTATTAAAGAGAAGACGTGAACATTACAAGCGGCTGCGTCGCGGGCCGCGTCGGATCTTACGCACTGTTTGCAGGAACAAGAGCCGCGCGGCGAGTAAGGGCTTGTGCATAAATCACGCGAGGTCCTATAGGGGGGGAGGGGGGTCCAAGAAAACATCACGAAAGATCACGGTAGGGGAGGGGGGGGTACAAGGAGACCTCACGTGTATTTTTTTACGATGAACAAACTAAGAAATATTGTCAATTTCGGCGAGCGAACGTGAAAAGTTGAATGAAAAAAATACACGTGAGACTGCTAGGGGGGGGGGGGGGGGGTCTAGCCAAGAAACTCACCACACATCACCATGGGGGAGGGGGGGGGTCAAAAAGTAGCCAAAAAAACATCACATGATTTATGCATGAGCCCTAACGAGGTGTTGTCGCGCCGGCGGTCACTCGCGGGCCGCGTGCGCGCAGGTTCCTCCGTCTCGCTCGGTGCACCAGCACTCGATTGAATAATTACGTGAATCCCTGTCTCGATTTGCAGCACTGCTTTGTTTGCTCTAACGCACGTTTGTGCTGCGTATTTCAACTTTAAACGCAGTTAACGTTATTCGGTTAAGTCGGTTACTTGATGAAATCTCGACGATGCAAATCATGTAAATTGTTGGCTATGTTCAAGGATAAGATTATAGAATGCACAAGCGACAAGCCTGCAAGCCCACTTAATTTAATTGTGATCGTTATGCCCTTCATCATCAAGTTACGTAATCTCCGTTAGGAGCAAAGTTAGTAAAAAACTTGATTCCTTCATGCGGCCGAGGACGTTGCGCAAGC
>JALPQI010023326.1:0-13318 GCA_025490895.1 Thaumatotibia leucotreta
CAATGTTGGTGGCATAAACATCCCAATGATTCTCATTGTCCTATTCGTTATCATATCACCTTCTTTAATATCAATTCTGGTAACAAAGGGTTGAAATTTTTGAGTTATTGTAGTGTGCCAATTGGGGTATTTTTAGTAAAAAATGGAAATGAAAAAGAAAGTAGAGAAGGAAAACGGACATACGTACATGCAATGGATATCAGGGGTGGTTGGTAAGTCCATATGTTCCTAAGGTTAGGTCAACTGAGACTACGGGAGAACTCAGATACCAAATATATCTTCTAAGCTCTTATGAGTGTATTACTGTGACCATATACAGGGTGTAATCGATAAGTGTTTACAGGCCATAATTTGGTAAATATGAGAGATATCAGAAAATTTTTAACTGATATCGAAAGTCCATTACGCAACGAGTAAAATTACACTAATAACTTTTTTGAAATAAAATCAGAAATATCTCAAACATTAACTTCAAACCCTCCAATATATTTAGTACGTAACCGTTCATTCAAAGACTAGTTTAATACGAATATTTTTTTATTTATGAATAAATGTTAGATTAATGATTTCATAAACGGTAGTATTATTATTTTATTACAATGTATTCGTACAAATAACGAATCTCTAACAGTTTTATCTCCTACGACACCCGACATTCTTTAAGGCTGTAAGTCGTCATACTAAATGTATGGGAGCGTTTTAAGTTAGTGTTTTTAATATTACTTCATCTAGGTATTTAGAAAAAGTTATTAGTGTAATTTTACTCGTTGGGTAACGTACTTTCGATATCAGTTAAAAAATTTCTGATTTCTCTCATATTTACGGAATTATGGCCTGTAAGCACTTATCGATTACACCCTGTATAACATGGACGTCTAACGCCAGCTCAAAAATGCCCCCTAAAACAATTGTTCAATTGTGCACAACTATTGTTAAATGGCGGTTTAATTTTTTATAGGTTGATATTAACATCCATTACAGTGAGGAATTGAAGAGGGAGTGACACTTGTCCACTAAAATTCAGGAGTTTCAGGACCATTTTTGAAAGGCAATTTAGTATGGCGTGCGGCTTCCACGTTTTATTTGTTCGTATGTGTATTACTAAAGAATGCTGCTAATGTAGTCAATCAATTGGAACCCTACGCCACTTTAGAAAAAGGAAGGAACCATCTCAAAGTACCTAACGTTATCAATCAGATTATAAGACATTTAAAACAAGTTTTAATTTTTTCACATTTGACATGGTAGATGAGTGTCCTAGGGTTCCAATCGATTGAATTTATCTATCACTAGTGCCGACACCAGCATTGGATATTTAGCAAACAAACACTTGTTGTAAATCTCAGAGTCGGGCCCAAGGGCATACGTTTGTAAATGGTTGTTACAAAACAAATATTCCACAAGATAAGATCTATAAATCAAAGGAAGACATTTAAGAGGTGACACAGGTCAAAAAGAGCAGATCTGAGCTGCGTACGAATTTATAGCAGTAGGATATCACATGATGGTCTTTCCCGACGATGGCCTTTATGTTTTATATACGAGCTATGACTGTTTTAGGACATGTGGAACGATATTGACTGAAACAGATTTTTCTCTTCAGCGAACTCAACACTGTTCACCTACGGTCTTCAAGCCGGCTGGCTGTCACCATCCGCCAAGGTCCTACAGTCTTCGGCCTCTCCAACCGGCGAACCTCTCTCGGCCTCCACTTTAGGATGGGTGGCAAGTCTCATGCCCATCACAGCTTTGTTCACGGTGCCACTCTTTGCCTTCCTTGGTGATCGGATTGGAAGGAAAAAGAGTTTGTTGCTGATTACTGTTCCACAACTGGTGAGTTAGATACGATAAGCTGAGATAACGTTAGGCTCTCGAGTCAGTACCCCGACTTGCAGCAAATGCATAAGCCATAAATGTCTACTGCTGAACTAAGGCCTCTCCTAATGCCTATGCGTATGAACGCATCAGGAAGTAAATGTACATAATTGCAACGCTGGAGCGGGTTGGCGACCGCAGTTAAATAGTGTGTCCACTATGATGACACTGCTGCCTATCATCAATCTTCGAATTAAATGTCACGTGATACATGTCATTGAGTATTAAAACAGCTCACCCCCGCCCAGCATTGATGATCAGTGACACTTCAATCCCTTCGTTGACTCCTACGACACCCATGGGAAAAGTTGGGGTAGTTTTTTGTATTCTTATTGCCGTCACCACGCGGCCGTGGTGCCAAATGCAAAAATTGGCTACGTCAGAGTCAGCCGAGAGTGCCCCAACGATACTCACAGTGCTGAAAAGACGTGGTTCTAGCTGAAAGACGGCTAGAAGAGTAAAGATGAATGGACTCAAATGTTTTGTCTTCAGTTTTTCTTCGTACAAATGAAATTCCCGAACATAATAAAATATAATTATGAATGTAAATACGTATAAACTATTTGTAGGTGCCCCTTGAGGTAAGAATTTAAGAAACCCTAAAGACGTATCTTTGTGCAGTTCTCGTCAAAACCCTTGCTTATTTCGATCTGTATCGAAAATGCTACATGATCCTCGAAGTGTGTTCATATTTTCAAATTGTCGAATTCAGTTAACGTGAAGTTATTTTACATATTTCTATTCACTTCAATGTATAAGTAAAGGCGTATGTACCTATTCTCAAGTAGACATCTTATTTTCAGGGATGCTGGCTTCTAAAACTATTCGGAACAAATTTGACTTATCTGATCATAGCCAGGATACTTTTTGGGGTTTCTGCGGCCGGCTGTTTCAGCATCGTCCCCATGTACAATAAGGAGATAGCACAGGACAACATTAGGGGACGCATGGGGTCTATGTTGGTGTTCTTCCTTAATTTAGGTAAATATGAATAATATGCTCATGAAGTTTGTCCACTGTTACCTCTAAAGTCCGCGGAAGATACCTTTTAAACTAATAACTAGTGACTCTATGAGCTGTAAAAAATCATCAGTATTTTTGACAGTTCGTCTTCTCATCCATGTGTAACAATCCCTATCACATTTCGAAGATAATTGTGATCAGGCTGCAGATATGTTAATAAGTTTCGGCGGTTTTCGGTCGGATAAATTAAACGCTTGGTTTGTGATCCGGTTAAACTAAATACTATTAGGTATTGGTTTTCTAAAGTAATCTGTATCGAAGCTTAAATTGAGACTTTAGACGACGCTTTACTTCTGTAGACTTAATATTGATATTTATTTAATAGGAAATTCGTAATTGTTTTTTTATAGCTAACCTGTTCTGTATCCCACTGCCAAAACCCTTTATTTAGTTTGACCTGAGGTTTGTCACTACCCGATTACCGATTTCTGAGTTATTTGAGTATACATAATATTTCAATTAGGTAGATCAGGTAGATGGCAATGCTATAAACTGATATCATGGATCTGATCTGTCTGATGATGAAGACGGAAGGTAGCCACAGGAACTTGGGAACGTAACGACTAGCGACTTAACCCTATCAAGTTTGGACTCGTCTCAGTGAGTACTAATGGGTCATACTCATACAGTTTATCTTTCCTGTGGACATATGAAAGTTAAGGGCTTTGGAACCCTACTTAATTTTCTTGATGGACGAATGCAAGCCGATAGGAACAGCAACAATTTTTTTTTTTTTTTTTTTATTGAATAATACTAACACATTACATGATCAAATTACAAGACCCATCGTTGGCTAAAACCTTGAAGAGGTTTGTGTGCCAATGGGGAGTTCGAAATAATTTTACTTGGTGCTTATTACAACTCGTGAATAAATAGAAATACGCGAGTGAAAGTACGGTCGCCGTCAGTATTTGGTGAGCAGCTCAGCATATCCCTGTCGTCGACCGCACAATACCCGCTATAAAATGTAACTATGGTCGCTAGACTTCAAAAAATGACTTTTAATTTGTCTTTTAATTTGCTTTGTATAGTTTAAGTTATCAGTGACGTAACCGTTTTGTACCTCTTTGGGTAATGCGTTAATGATGTTAGGTAACAGGTGTGAATGAATTCTGGCGCCATAGGTATTTTTACATTTCGGGATACAATACAATATTTGATTGGGTAATTTCCTTAAGTTTGTACATCTTTTTTTTAGCGTAAGAGTTGTCCGATTATGGTATTCTGCTAATAAAATATCTACTTTTGTTTTATTTTGAATAGGGAGTAATTTACAATGTTTAAATAGTTGGGCATAGTTAGATTCGTACTTATTTTTAACATGTGGAGGTACGATTTTTTTAAGGATTCTTATTTGTAGTTTATTTATATTTACGGGCGTCTTTCTTATGGACATTACTTTCGCAATGTCCATAAGAAAGACGCCCGTATTCGCGAACCCTGTATGACCCATTTGAAATGACTAAAGAAAGTACAGTCGGGTAAAAAAATCTATCAAACATTTAATTTTGACATGTTTGATTAAACTAAAATAATCGAATTGTACTAATGGTTTCCAGGTGTGCTAGCAATGTATGCGCTAGGAGCTAGCCTAGATTATTACACAGTACTATACATTGTGGTCTGGGCGCCAATTCTGACGTTCTTCTTCATGCTGCTTTGTCCCGAGTCCCCTGGGTACTTGGTGAAGATTGGACGTTTTGATGTAAGTTCTGTAGCATTATTTGTCTTGTGAAATTTGTAGAAATACCATCATTCCCTCCATTAAGTGTTAACATAACTGCGTTCGATATGAATGATGGGTATCTCTAGCAATGAATCGAGAAGTTTCATAAGTTGTGAAACTTCTATAGAGAATGTTCTCGGTAATTTAAATTTTACAAGCAATCTAATCATGCCAAAACCGTTTTATGTTAGTACATGCCTTTTGATGTATATTTATGCATTGTTTACTCAATCGTGAAATACAGTATTGTTCATAACACTTTTTTATAAGTTCTTATGGAAACATTCTCAATAGGAACTTACTCTTCAATTCTCATGAAAATTTCCGAGTATATTCCCGTAGTTTTGAGAATATTCTGCGACTTGTATATTGCTAACTTATCAACTGCTATTCTAACATCCTTATTATTTTATAAACGTCTCCTAACAACAAGCCGATAAGTTTTATTTATACAATATAAGTCTTATCAATATGTCTATACTATAAGACAGAAAGGAACACATTTCACTTGCTAGCTGGGTTAAAGAGACGTTAATGAAAAAGGGGGTATATAATTTCAATAAAATGAAGATGTTAATCTTTTTCCTAACTAGCGAAAAAGTGATAGGAATGATACATAGTTCTTTTGTTAACAGTTTCTGTAGCTTGTTTAGTAACCGTGCCTACTAAGCTGGAGGTTCCAGGATCAAATCCTAGTGGTGAACACTGTTTTCGGTCCTAAATATGTATTCATCTATTGGTGTATATTTTTGCCTGGCAGCCACTATACTAGGGTTGCTTAATTGGTGCTAGGTTGATCTTGGTAAGATTGTCTCGGATTTTTTTTGTTAGCTTCTTACTGAGATGCCAGAGAATATATGTCTTTCTGTTTACTACTAGTGCTAACAATAGGTATCCATAATAACGCTGATATCTTCCATAGAACGATAGACGATTATTAGCTTTCCATTTTCACTCAGAAATATATGTCAATTGCTTATAGGAAGCAGCCGATAGCTTGTCGCGACTCAGAGGCCGGCCCACTTACGACAAATCCCTACAAAATGAAATTGAAAGCATGAAGAAGCAGGATGAATATTACAAGACGCTCCCAAATCTGTCGTTAGTAGATATTTGTAAGTATTTTTTTAATAAGCTGCTAGTCTACAAAGAAAGGCTTGACAACCTCCTATGTCCTACGAACAAATAAAAAATGGAAGCCGCACGCCGTACTAAATTGCCTTTCAAAAACGGTCCTGAATTGGTTGGTGGGTGACAAGTGTCACCCCTTGTCAATGCATCACGGCAGTGAATTTGAATGTCAACCTATAAAAACTTAATCCGCCATTTAAAAATAGTTGTAATTGGTCCATCAAAGTTTTTTTGATTGACGATATTCAATAAACATTTGTCAAAGATGTTGCGCCGAAATATGCGCGGTATCACGAAAAGCGCTATGTCCTGCCCATCTTGGCACAATTGAACAATTGGTTTTGGGGGCATTTTAGAACTGGCGTTAGACGTCCGTGTTATATATGGTCGCAGCTTATGTCGCTCGGTTGAAATTTGCTTTTGTCGCTCAAATATTTCCTTGAAAACCGGTTTACGTAATAAATTGTTCCTGCACCGATATGATACCTAAAACTGAGTTAATAGTACCTACACGCTAAGGAAAAATATTATAAACCTTCTTTTTGTACCTGTATTTTTACGGATTTTAAAAACATTAAGTAAAATTGCTTGCACTTTTAAAACTAGATATTTAAAGGGCTTAAGAAGCGGCTCGTAGACGCCACCGGTGACCAGAGAGCTGGTTATTACCTCGCCCAGCGAATAGCAATTGCTATTCAGCGAGGTAATTCCGCCAGCCTTCAGGCACGAAGCTCGAGTCTATTTTTTATTTGTAAATATTTGTTACCGTGTAGTATTTGTAGATATAAGTAGTTTTATTTCCTTAGTGTTAGTTTATTGTATTCTATTTTTCTTTGTATATTTACTTAAATAAGACCCCCTTTCGAAATTAAGCTAAATGAGTGGTGTGGGTTGGAAATATTAGAATCCCACCTAGGTCGTTGGTGAATATGGTCTTTTTCTTCAGAGCCTTACTCATTTGTGTTCACACTTGTAGCTAAAGTTTTCGGATGCTCACCGGAGCAGATGGGTCGGGGTCGGACTTTCGATCGGAAGCAGGGTGTGTCCTAACTGTACGTAAATACTTTTTATTGTACAGTGTCTGTACCATGATTTTATCTCACTTCCAGTTAAAAACAAGGTCTGGCGCAAGGCGTACGTGATCTCCACGCTCCTGATATCAGTCCAGGCGATGAGCGGCAACTTTGCGCTGGTCACTTACGGAGCCAACATCCTCTCGGAAGCTGTTAACATGAACGCTGAACTGCAGACCCTGAGCTTCCCTGCCATCATGATGCTGGGATCCATCGTGTCTATTTGTTTCATGGAACGTGTGAGGAGGAAGGTACAATAGACAAGACTACAGAAGATATTATTACCTATACTTACTACATGTAGGTCGTACCTTTTGTCAGCGGAAGACCAGGAGTGTTATAGTATATTCAACACGGTCATACTAACTGCTGACTGGAATCTCTGTCGCTCTGACTTTTCTTTGCTAGTGTAATAGTGTATGTAGCCGCAGTTTCTCAGACAATGTCACAGGAACACCATTACCAAATTGTTGAATCTGAACCATTTATTTGAGGCCGTGTGGTAACGGCAGTAAGAATACATTTGTCACCACCCCAACTCCTCTTGCGGGTGTCGTAAGAGTCGACTAAAGGATTGAAGTGTCCTTGACCATTATTTGATAAAAGATTGATGATGGGCAGCACGCTGCTAACTAAATATGTGTAATGATCGCAGTAATGTGTCCACTATAATAATGCTATCATTACTGCGCCAATCCGCTTGCCCAGTGTGGCGATTATGGGCATTTACGAGCATTTCTTTTTTTTTTGGCCACTGCCGCATCTAGCCGTGTCCCACGACTTTGAAAATATTATTTTAATACTTTTTGTTAAGAAACGTCTGTATTAAGTATTTTTTCCTAATAGTGAATTTAATAATTACACAGGATATGTTAAAATAATGTAACAAAAGCCATAACATAATTAAAAAACAGACATTCGATTTTTGAAATGTATGAAAAAACCAATGTCCCAGTCTAAATTTTGCTACTTCAAATAAAGATATTTTCATAATGGTCTAAGCAACATATAACGTTTTTTTATTGTAATCTCTGTATTTTCACAGTAAAATTCTTTTTAGAATGGTTTTATACACCTAAAACCGTTAAAAGTAGTAGAAATGTATTTTTTAATCGTGTCCCACAAAAAGTTCCACTTAGAAAATTCTTACTTTGTTACCTATTTTAGCAGTGAAATAAAGATAAATACTACCAAAATGTTACTTTTTACGACTGGCAATACCGACATACGTCAATTCAATATGCGGCCATGTTTATTCGGTCAATTGTCATCAAGATCTACTAAAAAACGCACGTGCCTAATTGTTGTGACCAGTTTTGATTTCCTCCTTGTTACTGGATTTACTAGGAAAGCTTAAACTTTTACTTCGTTTTCATTAATGTCTCGTTTAATGTATATTGTTATGTACATCATGTAACAAAACAATTGAATATTGTTGCTAAAACAAGCTTTATAAATCATTTTTTAATCTACGACCACGTGTTGTGTTACTTCTTATTTCGTTACTTTCGCGTGGTAACATATCAAAGGAACTTTGAGTAACAATAAAAGGAATTTATTGTAAAGGCTAGTTTTCATTGTTGTATACAGGGAGAGAAAATGTCAGCACAACCTAAGATGAGAGCAGCCGAAAAGATGAGGCGATATAGGGAACGATTAAAATTAGAGTTTAATTAGTTATTACATAAATAAATCTAATCGATTCTTTATTTCATCGACCCTGTAAAATATGGATATAATTTTATAGACCTACATTTTCTACGTAATTCTAATGCACATTCTACACGAGGCCTTACATTTCCTCCTTTGTTACCAACGGCATTCTTTGTTACTGTCCCAACATTTTCGGTGTAGTTATTTTAGTTTGATTTAAGTTATATTTAATAATACTTAACATATCTGCTACCTTTAAAACAAATAAAAAAATACTTTTACTGCCATCTTTAAGACCTTATTGAACTTTGCTTACTTTATATTAAAATTTAAAATACCGTTCCTACCGGTGAGAGTAACAAAATAAACCTGTTGGTATTAGACTTTTAATGGTTTCCGTATAGTTTAATTAATTATTTCTACATTTTTATATCAATTATGTTCTGCATTTTAATAAAAATATATAATTAAGATGAGGAAGAAGCAAAGGGTTTAGCAGCCTTACCGAACAAGTGGTGCCTTTCCCCACGGATGAGGTCAATATTTTAGGTGGTGTACTAGCAGGACCTAAGAATACTCCATGCTTAATATCAGCTCTAGATCTTCTTTTGTTTCAGAGTTATTCAAGATAATGTAAAATATACAGGGTGCCGTTGAAAGTGGCATATTTCGTAAACTGTTCAAGTTAGATCAACCAAACAAAATTGTGTTTGATAACAATAAAATAAACTACAAAATGCATATTTTTAACCTGCATCTTGTCCTTATTTTTCATAATAAAAAAAGGTTTCTTGTTTTTTTTTCCATATTTTTTTTTATTTCACGCGGAGGTACACCTACAAAAAAAATATGCATACATAGCCACTAATGTCCACTGTATACATAAATAAAAATATTTCCGTAAATCATCGTGCGTCATGCCAAAAAAAAATTTTTTTCAGAAGTAGTCGTTACTGGCATACAAATAAAGTACCAGTGCAGTGTGAACATAAGTTAGTGTGTAGGTATACAATCTCTCGACACTTACCGCACAAAATATCATTGACGTAAATTGACTTATTAGTACATTTGCTTTATAAAAGAGAGATAAACATTTGACACATAGTATTGTTTTCTACATTTGATTTGTTGCATTTTCTGTAGGAACATGGAAAAAATTAAGTGTAAGTCTTGTGAAAAAACGTTAAAAAATATATGTGGAAAAGAAGAGAAAATGCATATAAACTGGACAAGAGGCTGGTTTATACAGGGTGTGGCCTCTAACAGGAGCAAAAAATCAAATGGAAGACTCCTCTGACTGCCTCTAGTTATTCGCAAAAGGTCCCAGTGTTTTAAAGTTATCCATTAAGGAGAAACAGTATGTTAAAGTTACGACCTATGAGTGATGTATCTAGGTATCACAACATTGTACCTTATTAATGATTAAACATATTGGTAGTTCAGTGGACATAAAACTAAATGAGCTAAAAAGTTTTTTTGAACTCATGGTTTTTTAACTGGTTTAGCAAAAAAAAAATTTTTTTTTTTTGTATTACACCGATTTAACTTTTTTGGTATAAGTCAATTTACGTCAATGATATTTGGTGCGGTAAGTGTCGAGAGATTGTATACCTACACACTAACTTATGTTCACACTGCACTGGTACTTTATTTGTATGCCAGTAACGACTACTTCTAAAAAAATTTTTTTTTTTAGCATGACGCACGATGATTTACGGAAATATTTTTATTTATGTATATAGTGGACATTAGTGGCTATGTATGCATATTTTTTTTGTAGGTGTACCTGCGCGTGAAATAAAAAAAAATATGGAAAAAAAAAACAAGAAACCTTTTTTTATTATGAAAAATAAGGACAAGATGCAGGTTAAAAATATGCGTTTTGTAGTTTATTTTATTGTTATTAAACACAATTTTGTTTGGTTGATCTAACTTGAACAGTTTACGAAATATGCCACTTTCAACGGCACCCTGTATATTTTACATTATCTTGAATAACTCTGAAACAAAAGAAGATCTAGAGCTGATATTAAGCATGGAGTATTCTTAGGTCCTGCTAGTACACCACCTAAAATATTGACCTCATCCGTGGGGAAAGGCACCTCTTGTTCGGTAAGGCTGCTAAACCCTTTCTATGATTTTTAAACAAAGGAAAGGTAACACAGGAAGAACCAGTATTCTGCTTTGTCACAATATTTATTGATTTTGTACTGATAAAACCTTTTAAAACCTGGTTACTTGCATATAATCAGAAAATACATAATTTTTACTACATATTCCCGTTGAAAAAGTTTATAAAAATTGATTTTTGTAATTTTGGTCGATTTTAAAATTTAGTGGCCAAAAAAAAAAGAAATGCTTTTACCTCCTAATCCCATAGTTAATAGGAGAGGCCTACGTCCAGCAGTGGACTATCATAGGCTGATGATGATGATGATGAACCATTTATGGTGCGTAGGTCTGGAGGTCAGAAGACAAGAGATTTCATCAGAATATTCCAGTTAAAATCCCTTTGTCTAGCTTAACGTAGAAATGAAAATATGTACTGTCGAAGATAGTTACCTGACTGGACTTGGCAGGGGTCATATATCTTTATTCTCGACTGTACACTCAGCTATATGGACTAGGCCACTCTAGAACCATGTCAAAATTATAAGTTGTAAATAGTAGATTGTGTGGTATATTTCCGGCGTGGGCGTATATTGAATCCTGAATGGAGCGACGGATTCCACAATTGAATCCCGACCATAGGGAGGGATTCTAAAGTGGAATCCTGAGCGTATTGAAGGATTCAAGCGTTAACGCCCAAGACGAAATAATTTTGATACTGTGTGACACATACTGCTTTTCACACCACCTATGAGAAAAATAAAAGATATATTATTATCACATATTTAATATTTATGCAAATAATCGATTCTGAAGAAATTTTATCAATTTTGAACGTACTGTTTATTTTCATATTTGATTGTAATTTATTAGGCTGGCAAATAGAAAATCCTTGAACAGAAATCTGCCACTTTGATCCCTCCCAGCAGGGAAGAAAAGGCCCGTATTCGAATAGGTGGTGTGAAAAGAGTTTTTGTAATCTGATTTAAAATGTCAGTAGTTCCCGAGTAGCTAGATTCCAAATGGTTGACTGTACATGTGTTTAAGCATCCTCTTATGGAATCATTGTGAGACATAAGCCATTCAATTCATGTATCGGTTTACAAAAACAGTTAAATAACCTGGATGCTTAGCTAAGTTGCCGATCGCTTGCGCTTAGTAGCGTATCGTAGTTTTCCCTCGTTTTGTCGTTTACGATTGACGATTAAGCGTTAGCGATTGGTAACTTGTCCAAGCACCCTGGTTCCTGCACTAGGCAAAGTCTGTACAGCTACGCAGCAGGTAACCTTCGGGATGTTTGAGATAAGATATCTAAAATGAAACAAAATAAAGTCTTATAAAGATAAATAAAATAAAGTCTTTTCGGCAGGTTATTCTCCTGGCTTCGTACGTGATATCAGCATTATCGCTGGGCAGCCTAGCCACGATGATGATGCTGCCCGGCGCACCAGGATGGTTGCTGCTGCTGGCCATCGCCTGTTCCATGTTCGTGTACGCGCTAGCTGTGCTACCTGGTCCACTGATTGTGCTCTCTGAGATGTCTAATATTCAGGTAAAAGAGTGGTTTATCAGATAATTAGATTATTATTGGCCTCACCTCATGATAAAAGTTATATGTGTATTCTATTCAGTTAGAGATAATGTTTTTTAATTATTTATTGTGCATCATGTGAGTTTGTCTACCTAAATTTTCGAATCCCCACTCAATTTCTCAAAGGTTAGCTGGAAGAGATCCCTTATAGGGATAAGTTAGCTTTCATACCTACATTTCTTTACAACTGTGTAATAACATATTCTGTGTACAATAAAGTGATTTACTACTACTACTAGTACCATCGCTAAAAGTGAATTATTTTAGTGAAGGATAGCATTATCACAATTTGAATTACCCTTACCAAATGACCATCAGCCAATACCAATCCGCTATTGGACAGACATCTCTTCCTATAAATAAAAAGCATATTAGGAAATAATATACAAATAGGAAATAATCTGACGCTGGGCGAGCAGATTAGCGATCGCAGTGTCCACTGGCCACTATCCACTATGATGATGCTGCTACCCATCATAACTCTTCTACTTGTATAAATCAATAGTCAGTGACACTTCAGTGTAAGTTCTTCCACAGTAGAGTAACGATATCTATTAGACAACCTATTTAGAACACAATCTGTCGTTGTCACACACAAAAACGAGCGCTTCGACCTAGAGCTAATACAGAAAACGTTTAAAATTGTATTTATCTGCTGAATAATACAGATTATGGTTTGAAATCTGGATTCAACATGTAAGCCTGGATTTATCTTCGAATATGCTTTGTACCCTAATAAAGCGATGTTCATACTGACCTCACTATGTCAATTCTATCATATTTCCAGATCCGAGCTAAAATCATAGGCGTAGTCCACCAGCCAAGCGTGGTTCATGAGTTTCACGCAGCTTGCTACCTTCGCTCCAATCAGCGCGAGCTTGGGCATGCACACGTACTTCTACATGTGCGCGTCGATGAACCTCCTCGGTATTGTTGCAGTCCTGGTACTTATGCCAGAAACCAGAGGGAAGAGTATAGAGGAAATTGAAGATGCATTGAGAAGGTGATCTCAGAAATTCTATCGAATATTCGTCTAATAAAATGTTAAGTTAAAATTTTCGTTGTCGTATTTTGTAATTATCTGCCATCTATTTTTTTTTGTGAAAATTCAATTCGTTTCCGTAGCTACAATATCTC
>JALPQI010023327.1:0-14924 GCA_025490895.1 Thaumatotibia leucotreta
TAAATACAAAACTGTGCAGCTGCATAAATATATTTAAACGGTTTTAAATACAAATACAAGCCAACTATACTATACTGACGTACAATTATACCAATTCTGGTAAGTTTTATCGGTTTTATAGAAAACTAGCTTTCTAGCGCCCGAGGGTACCCAATAAACGTGATTTGTTTACGATTTATTTGTAAATTGCAAAATAACCTATAAAAATATATGCGCATTTTGCGCCTTTGTTTTAGCAAAAACACATACATAAACATGGGAAAACGGGTAACAGTGCATTCACATATCAGCCTATATGAGTCCACAGCTTCTCCTTAGCCTATGCATATGTACACATTTGGAGGTATCGGCACACAAACCTCTTTAAGGTTTAGCCAATGATGGGTCATGTAATCGAATTATATAATGTATTTTTATTTTTTAATAAATAAAATGCCCATAACAGTATATTACCGTACAAAGTTATCACTCACTTTTTGTTTTTTTTTATTTATATTATTTTTTTTATTTATTATTTCTCGAAAACTTGTAACTTGTGATATAAATGGAAGTCTCTATTTAACACCATTAATTAGATAAAGACTTCCGCTTAGGTATTACAAGTTATATTCACATACTCTCGACTATACTTAACCGTCAACTTATGTACCGATAAACTTTTTATTTTCATATCTTCAGCAATCGACACAGCGAATTACAATTATAAAGATAAATATGATATGACGATAGCTTAAGATCGATTAAGATAGTCGTATAATTATTCAAGATGGTATCAAAGCGAAGTAAGGATAGTCAACTTTTTCATAAATATACTTGCCGCGTATCGTTTGCAAGAACTTTACAGTTTATACTTGCCATGTAAATTGTTCGGCAGTGATCGCTAGCAACTGAAGATTTAATCTCAAATAACCATCGAAATTTGCAAGTTTATCTTAAACTCTGCCAAATCTTTCTCAATACTTCAATAAGATCGCCTTTCGACCGTAGGTTCAGTAGATACAGGACCCGCGCTTACCAGGATGCTTAGCCAAGTTGCCAATCGCTAACGCTTAGTAGCGTATCGTAGTTTTCCCTCTCTGCCACTCTTTCATATTAGTGCAAAGAGAGTTAGCTGCCTTTCGATGGCGAGTGCCGATGTTTTAAAACAAGACCGAAGGGAGTGTTTTTCATTGACACGAGTAACGAATTTCCTTTTGCACGTGCCTCGTACGACGTATTTTTGCACAGGCTCTCCGAAGTTTTGGACCTGACGTAAAATGAGCCACTTCTCGCACTAGCGCGTAAAAAGGGCACTCTGTATTAAAAATTCAGATTTTATCAACGTAATATTAATAACTAATAATCCGAATGCCAACTATCCCATTATCCTTTAGCACGTATGTCTGTCTGTGCGGCCCTTTTACGCTTTCGAGGACAATATACAATAATAACAATAAAACCGTCACATTATCTGCGTGCGCGCAGTTCGAAGGGTCAGTGCCAAATCTACTCACTTGTACAACCTTATTTAGTTTATTTTACTTGAAGTTCATAATGGTAATGTTTTGTTTAAACTGTCGTAAGACAGGGTTTTTGGGCTCTACTTTTCACTTACGATCAGGTGGAGTGGAGCCACTTTGTTGTGCCAACATAAAAAAAATATATATATGAATTAAATATTAAGCAGTCGATATTTAAGCACTGTTGCAAATGCCATCTTCACGGAGTACATAACTGACGTTTTAATTTAGTTGTGGTTTAGTCGACTATGACTAAGTAAATGCACCGTTTTAAAACATACGAATTCATAATGTAAATGGTTTAACTCACGTTTATTTCGTATACCTATATCTCCAAAAAAATTGTAATCATTTGGACGTTAGGTAATGTGCGTTTAAACATGCAATCTGTATAATTTGGCAGAAAATAAATATTTACGTTACTATGAACAGTAAATTAATAAGATGACTAAGGATAACGAAAGTTCCACGGTAGCTCAATTAAGGCTTGTGTTGGAGGTACTAAGCGACGATGTATATATAGAGTCTATTTACCTATCCTGTACCCGAAACGTAACGAACATGTAGTACTTTATGGAACTACAGGTCTGTTTGTATATCTTCATCATAATATATGTCAAAACTTGTATGTGACTGTTTGTTTCCTAAATAAACTAAAAAAATAGAGATAAATAGATAAAAAAACAACCATAACTAACAACAACGTTTAAACTTTAAAATATTTTTCTGCTGACCTATTATTTTGTGTTATTTGTTAGTTTCCCTATTTAAATAAAAAATATACAAAAAAATTGTGGTGTAGTTGCGCAGAACCCGTCAACTTCGGCAAAATATGCGAAGGACGACGGAAACGACTCCATAATTACGACGATTTGAGCGACGGCTGTGATAAAAATTAATAATGACTTCTATAATGATTATATTACGCCCGCTACAAAGACTCATTTACATTTAATACGTTTATAATCCAATAACTCCGATAAGGATTCGATTTGCAGATTGCATCCTGTCTTTGAAATGATTCTTTGGACCTTTATACCTCGAGAGTAGCTTACAGTATCTGATTGTAAGTCATAGCCTTTAGATGCCTACAAATCCATAGGTTTTACAGGAAGAATTTAATAAGATGGCACAGGTACTAGAGCTTACTTTATATGGGACTAACGACCCGCCCCGGCTTCGCACGGGTACTATACCTACATAAAAACCTACCTCTTGAATTACTCTACCTATTAAAAAAACTCTTCAAAATCCGTTACGTAGTTTTAAAGATTTAAGCGTACAAAGGGACATAGGGACAGAAAAAGTGACTTTATTTTATACTATGTACTCTATGTAGTGATATTGTAAGTAATAAACATAAAAAAAATAACCTATACTTTACATTTATGGCGTTACATTTTAGCATTCGATAAACGGAGGGAATCATACGCTGAATATAATTAGAGAAATAATTTTTAATTATAATTAATTTAGCAAGTTTAAAAACAATGATAAATTGTTTTATTATTATTGATGGTGGCAACACCAAGTGACTTAATAAAAACACTTCATTGATACTAGGTTAGTTCGAAAACTTCTAGTATGTTTATTAATCTTCACGATTAAATCCAAACTAAACACATTTTAACATCCGCCTCAGATTCGATCGCTCCACAAAAAGCTGTCAAACTTTTAAATAATTCCAAGTCATTTGCTCGACCAATCATTTGACTTTTTTTGTCTTAAAAAGACCCAAATCGTAACGCGAAACAACTAAGTAACTTAACATAGATCCGGTTTTACATAACTTTTAACAAAAGCCTGCAATTGTGACCTTATTGTTATTAAAGTATTATCTATAATCACGGATCGAGCTTTATAAAAGTTTTGTAACTATCTTGTGACTTAATTACATGACCTTTTGGAGTCAAAAGTCAATTAGTCGACTAAGTAGTAAACAAAAGTTTTTAATAACAATTTTTATCTATGAACAACAATGACTATTTGGTATTGGGACATTCTTTCATTAAATTCAAGGTGGCCGATGTAATTTTAAACGTTAGCGGTATATGTTTCAATGTAGAATGGATCTAATTTTAAACTACAATGGAGTGTTGTTAATAATAGGTTAAGATCGAAATAAGTTTACTTCCTTACTTATTTTATGGGCCAACAAGAATTTTATTGTTAACGAATGTACAAACCAAAATGTTTTCATTTTTAATATCATAATATCGATAAGTTTTGTATCATAAGAAAATCTATACATCCTTATTTTAGCATAGAGTTCATATAACTCCCTTATTCATAAAACATCTAACTTAGCCACACGCTAAGTATTGTTTATCTCTTTCAATCTTATCAATATGTCTCTAAGACAGAAAGGGACAAACAATACTTAGCGGCTTGTCAAGTTAGGAGACGTTTATGAATAAGGGGGTTAATATATTATTTTTTGAGCTGACATTGTCATTCATCTGTTCTAAAACTGAAGGCGTTTTGCAGCAAGGCATGCCCATATATCTCACGTGCCTTCACATTCCGATGAGCGGCCCTATCGTGAACTTCGAAATCCTCGAAATGTATGAATTTCGAAGTTCGCGGTTGGTAGTAGTCCAGACTCTACAAGCGGTATTTACAATGGAAAACTTCGTTTAAGTCATTTTAATACGTTTTTAAATGAAGAAACTTAGGGTAGTACCTAAATAAACAATCAAATCAGGAACATGCTAAAAATCCAAAATGGCTATGAATTGTATCACGTATGATTCATTTTGAATAATAAACATTCAAAGAATTTATGCATAGTGTCATGACATGTTGACAACTTCTCGTAGATGTCAATAGTGATGTGACGTACACTATCGATATGTCGATCGATACTAGTGTGTTTAGACATAGTTTCAAAGAAAGCAATTACGAAATACTTATTTTTAAGAATGACTCGCTTAGATGCGAGATTAAATTTAAAAGGTTTTAACGTCAATCAATGCTAATTCTTTTTAATTTTAATTGGAAATAAAATGCCTAAACCCCGTTTTTTCTGAACAAAAACAAGTCTTGAATAAATCTGAAACCGCATCGGTAACCACGAACGTCTCAAATGTCAATTTGGTTTAAGTTAATGTTGGATTAGGTTTTTTCCTCAAATATGACGTTGGGTGTCGTTCGTGTTAAATTGACCTTCCTTGTTAAAATTAGGAATACATATACAGGGTGACCGTGTGGTGGGGAGGTTGGCCGTGTGGTGACGGTGCGGTGACGAACGCGAATGTAGCCGTGTGGTGACGGCAGTAAGAATACATTTGTCACCACCCCAATTCCTCCTGCGGGTGTCGTAAGAGTCGACTAAGGGATCGAAATGTCACTGACCATCATTTGATAAAATATTGGTGATGGGCAGCAGCGTCATCATAGTGGACACATTACGGCGATCGCCAATCCGCTTGCCCAGCGTGGCGATTATGGGCATTTACCTCCTAATGCGTCTATATGCATAGTTAATAGGAGGGGCCTACGTCCAGCAGTGGACTGTCATAGGCTGCTGATGATGATGATGATACAAGGTGACATCTGGCTTGTGGAGCAGGAGTGGACAGGATATTAGGGACGGTCACGCTGCGTAACTTCCACTGCGTTTATAACTGGGAAATCGCGAAAAATCTCTTTTACGAGTTAATTGGGTCAACATTATTTGCGTTGTCTTGTTTTGTGTCCCTGAAAAACGTGACGCAGTGGTGATTTTTGTATGAGATGATGTTTTGTTCAATTTCTGATGTATGGATCAAAATCTATCGTGAATAATAAATACAAGTGCACCGAATTTTTTCTATATACTGAGTCGAAACAGCAACTAATAGCGTGACAGAGTGGTATGAAACAAGACAACGAAATAAATTTTGACCCAATTGAGTCCTAATCGATAGTTAAGTATCAATAAACTCATAATTCGTTTTTTCGCGATTTAATTAGTTGTCTCCATAGCGAAAGTTGCTTAGTGTGACCATCCCTAGTACCCTGTTCACTCTTGCTACACGACCCAATGTCACCCTGTATTTAAGAAATAATTGTTTCTAATGCTAATAAATTCGCGGAAAAGTAAGCGTACAAGCCACGTTAATAGTAACAGTATAAGAACGTGGTAGAAATATTTTTTATTCGTTTATTAAAACGTCATCAATATATGGAAAAGTATAAAAGTATGGAAACGAAGCGAAACGAACGAAGCTGTAGACTAGTTCGAAGTTCAATAGCCCTAAACTTTAACGGAAAAAATCTAACCTTCAACTAATCATTACTCGGTGACGCCTAAAATGGCTACGTAACTGTCACCAAATACCTCACTTCAAAAAAACATCGATATCTAATTTAAAAACGTTTGATATAAATCACTACGAACCCCAAAAAGCATCCAGATGGACTAATTGTATATTTTAATATATTCCTTCCATTTGCCTACACATGAAACGGTTTTTGCTCTGCCCTGTATTAGATCATTCACCGAAATGTCAAAACCGGATGATAATTGATAATAACATATATACGCCCTTCTTAGGGATCCGTGGACATCAATCAAAAACGACCAGAACATAAACATTGTTAAGTACTCCACATGAAAATGATAGCCTAGGTATTTACTCAACAACAGGTCAAGATCACGGATATTTACTCGTATTTATTCAGATTTTGACTTAATATTGTTTACTGCCTGCAGTATTAAGTACATAAAAGAAATACCTACAGTGACATCAGTGACATCACAAAATTTTTTTTGAAGTACACATAATGCCTTTAAATTAATAAAATAGATACCGTTTATAAGACAAACGCTACGGAACTCAAATTAATCTAAGCTCACGCTAAAATATTTCAAAGGTAATCCGTTTTTTAAACAGGCTTTCCACGTGGATAAGTTTTGTCAACGTAATATTATCTTACACTAGAGTTCATTAAAATAACCCAGAAACATAATTAAAGTCATAGAAGCTACTGAATAAGTAATGACATATGATGAGAAAAATATCAATTACGTACCTACATTTTATGCATAAAATTAATCTCACGAATTTGCTTAAGCGAAATGCGAAACTTTAAATTTGTAACTGTATCTAATATCTTGTTTGTACAAAATCACAGCTACGTCTAATGACCGAATGTCGGCTTCTATGTCATTACACGAAATTACTTTTATAATGAAATGGCCGATCCAAAAAACCGGCCAAACTCAAGAATCGCGTAAACAGATACTCCGCAAAAAACTCGCAGAGATTCCTAGACGAATCGGCGTTGGTAATCTACTGTAATTTAAGAATAATGATTCTAAAAAAGCGGGGTATCACGCATCGATCAAGTTGGTCGGTAAAATTAATTATATTCAAAGTATTAGATCTATTTTCGAGAAAACGAGATTGAGCGGGGCAAAAAATGCCACGAGTGTATGTTGAAATTGGTAACGTGGAGGTACAATTACTTATTAAAATTAATACAACAACTCGGCCTTCGTACGCCTTCGGGTTGACTATCAATCTAACGTTACTCGATTTCTGTTTACCTTGTTTTGAATTAGTTGACGGACTACATATTCTGATTTCGTTGGAGCGCACGTGTTTTATTATTTTGTATGCTAATTACTTTAAAATACTTTCAATGATGCAGGCAGAAAATAATAAATTTAATTTAAAAAAATCTTGGTTTTCATTATTTGGATATGATCATCAATATATTCTTTAATTTAATTTATTCATTTATAATTTTCTTTTTGATTTATAATCTGTTGAAAAATGTTTCTAAAGTTCAGTTTCGTTTGTTACAGATGTTACATATGTTGGCTGATCTAGAAGACTGATTAGTTATACCATATGAAGCCAACTAGTCAGGAAATGAGTGACCCATGAAGCTGAATTACAGGTAAATCACCTTTTAAATCTGCTAAGGCATCCACATCAAAAACAATGTTTGATAACATCGCCAACCCTAATATAGAAAATCGGCAGCCGTATAAAAACATCCCCGAGAAAATTAAAGTTTAAATTCAAAACATTCCACAGCATTCAGCTAATCTGACTGTCAACAAAGACCTATTGTTCACTGGACACATTGTTTCATTTACATCGAACCGAAATGAATCACTGTTATGATTGCCGCTAAAATGTATTCAATTTAATTCGATTGTTTATGACAAACTGACTTGTTCGCAGGTCGTTTTCGATTGACGGCGTTAGAGTTTACGCTCTGCGATGACTGCGATGGCGGCCCACCAGGAATCTTTGCACGAGAGGCTACAGCCGGTGGAGGAACCCTTGTATCTTCACCATGGAGCACCCTGGCCTGAGACCACCGACCAGCAGGATGAGCACAGCATCGACGCTTCCCCCTACTACAACATGCCAAAAAGAAACAAGAGGAAGAACTTCAAACCGCGATGCGCTCCTAACGCTACAACCTTCTCGGACGACTCCAATGGAGCCAATGGCGACCAAAGCCCCGTCAATGGAAACGAAAGAACTACACCCGAACAAACAGAAGACGATTATCCCAAAATCGGAGTCACTAATTTTAACTTCCTCAAAGGAGTCGCGGTCGACTTAAGTAGGAGACTAAGCACAGATTCCAATGAAAACATAGATTCAAATTACCAAAATAGGTTACCCGACGACAAAAAGGTGGAGTCGTTCCAGCGCTCTTACATAGATAGCTTACAAATAAGCCAAGACGGCCAAAGGGATCGGACCGTCCTAAATTTTAGTAATTTACAAAATAAATCTTTCTGTGCCAAAAATCCTTTTGCAATATCTCAGTTAATTAAGACTAACTCGCCTCCTCGAAGAAGGGAGTCGGAATCTGACGATGACAATAAAGGTCAAGATATAAATGCAAATGATAGGTTAGGAGAAAACCAAGAACCTATGGAAGTTAGTGAGACCCAGCAGAATGGAGATGGATCTAACGCTACTAACAAAATGTTAAGGGACTATGCAATGAATACAATGAAGGAGCTACTAGGAATTTACGGATTGTCTTCCAATGAAGTAGCTGACGCTATAAGTGGCCAAATCAGAGCTTTGGAAGCGCTCCAAGGTAATTCTTAAAAACCAACAAATTTCGAACATAGCTTAATCCTACACAAAATACTAACAATTATTTTTTTTTAGGTAAACCTTTTACTCAGTTGCCTCTAAGTCTAAAAAGGCGACACGATTCTGGAGATGGCGATAAGATACGTAGACGGTCTTCATCCGCGACTGAAGATGAAGGCTCTACAAATATTACCCCACCGAAGACACCTGACAATGACATGGAAGCTCAAAGGTATTAATCCGTTTCATAATCAGAATTACAAAATGACAACTTGAATAGTATGTTTGATATTAACGAGGAATCTTTTCACAGGCAAAGAGCTTTACAAATAATCAACCAGCAGTCAATGCGGCTGTTCGGAAGGGCCCCTGAAGAGGAAGGCAGTGGCTCTGATGATGGAGAACAAACCTTGGACCTGAGCGTCTCAAGAGACACAGATGGACAGGTAATTTTTGTTAAAGAAAGACTTGGGATCCATGGGGTGACGCGAAGTATTTATATAATTGAAATGCAAAATCAAACAGCAGGATCGTATGATTGCTAGAGAAGGAAGTTGCCATATAAAAGATAGAAAAATTAAATAATAAATGTTGCTAATATTGGAAATACATTCTGCAACAATTTTTAACAACACCTTTTTACGATTATTGATTGTTTTTATTGATTCTTTTAAGCTTAAAGGAATATTAGTAGATGGGACGATTGCTGCTGTTGGTAGTGACCCTGCCTACGAAGCTGGAGGTTCCGGGTTCGAATCCCGGCGAGGGCATTATTTGTGTATTTATTTATCACAAATATTTTGTTCCTTGGTCATGGCTGTTTATGTATTTAAGTATCTATATGTATGTATCTATTATATATATCGTCGCCTGGTACTCATATCACAAGCCTTAATTGAGCTTACCTTGGGACTAGGTCGATTTGTGTAAAAATGTCCCAAGATATTTATTTTTGCTATTGAATATTCTAATTTTAGAAGTATGTGATGCAAAACTCAAAGGTCCTCAAAGCTAGGTCCCTAGATCTTTGGCTAGTTTTAATCTCAACAGATAAAAGAGATAAGTTCAGGCCACGCACGATCATTTTGGTTACAAAACAAGCGTCAATAGTTACATGTATAAGTCCTCTGCAAAATACGATAAAAGACTTACCCCCTTATTCATAATTGTCGCCTAACTTAGCAAGCTCCTAAGTATTGTTTGTCCCTTTCGGTCTTTTAGACATATTGATGAGAAGGAAAGATCTGTTATTGAGGGCTTTATGTGACATAAATGTAATGAATTTTTTGTGCAGGAACAGTCAACGACATCTAGCGCTGGTAACAGCGTATCAGAATTTGAACAGCAGAGCTTGCTCATGCGCAAGAACCTCGAGGATCTAGCGAATCTTCAAATGCAGGTTAATACAAGCCATTTTTAATAATGAGAACAATTTAATTTAAGAAATATCATCCGTATGACATCGATTTAAAAGTATATTTTGTTGAATAACGTTTAGAAATAATATTGGAAAATTGATTTCAGGGTTTCTTTCCAAAGCCTATGAATGACGCTGACGATTCACAAGAGAGGAAACTGCAAGCGAGCGGTAAGTACTAGAAAATATAGCAGCTTTGATAAATCTTATTTTTCTAACAAGTAAAGGAGTATTAACGTCATACCATAATTACAAATTAAGCTTTTTGAGTAAACATACGTGAATACGAGTAAGTAGTTACTGTAGAGATAATCAGATAATGATTCCATCATCATCTCTACAGTAAGTTTTTTTCTTTGATATCCATTCGGACAGTCTTACGGCTCTTCTGGGATCTCTTCCGATGCACAGATATGTATCTGATAATACAACCATGATAAGCTAACCTACCATTAGTGGAAAACATTTTCGAAAATTATTAGTGATTTATAGACTCATACAGTTACGATCGCTATAAAAAGGGCCAAGGATGCGATATAACCAGTAAAAGCGATTTGTGACAGTTATCCTTAAGAATTTTCAATATGAACGACCACGACTTTCAGCAGTGGCGGCAACCATCTTAGGTCCTTGGTCAGCTGGTCACTGGTGTCATCATAACCGCAGAGACACAGCGATATTTCTAGCTACTCTCTCAGCTCATATCATCATTACGCACTAACTCAGCGGCGAACTTTACTACAAATGTCGCGTCTCTATTCTGTACACGGAATCGAATATATTATCTTTTGTTCGTTTTATAGCCGATATATCAATCGCTTTTGGTGGAACCAGTGTCTAAAGATAGAGACATTTAAAAAGTAATAACTAGGAATCCATAATTTTCCGATGTCGTAATAGCTTGTTTGTCATAAGCCGCTAAGTCCAGGTGTGAGCGAATTAGCGCGTGCGCAGTTTCTTCTCGTTAGTGTCTTTTAACAGGGAAAATGTGTTTGTGTGTCATTGCAACTATCGAGCCTTGCAGAATTGCAGTAAACACCAAAGAAAATTTCAAATTTCACTCGATTACTCTAATATCCCATCATCAGGCCCCGATTTGGTAATTCACATAAGTTTTTAGTTACAATTATTCATATTTATTAATATTAACGTACAAATATATCTGCGAATGTGTTTCATGATACGAGTAAAACACCCATAACCTTAACCCGAAAGTACTTAACTTTATAATTGTAATTACAAAATATAAAAAAAAAATCGCTTTCTACTTAATTTTTTCAGTCATGTCACGTATTTAAAGCTGTCACACATGTAGATAACATCAATGAAGAACATATACCTACACGACAAATAGGTGCAGATTGTTATCTGTTACGTGTATGTACGCCTAATGATATAAATAGTGAAACACGAGCATATCAGTAGTGTGTGTACTTATGTCGTAAATTTAAACTACTTTATTTCGTGTAGTATTTATACATCAACATAGACCTATTGACATCTTGATCAGATTTTATGCAGCAATTTTGCGCCAGTATTTGGAGTGGCTATAAAGCCCGATGCGGGAGCGACAGTGATGTCTGCGAGATTGGCATTTCAGTAGGGGGTCGTGCGATGAATGAGTTGATGATGTGTCCCCTCTCTCATTGTTGTGTCTCCTATTGCGTTTCGTAGCTAGAACCGGAAACAAACTTTCGTCGGGAGCCTTACATCCTTCGATTAGAGACGCGGATTCATACAAGGTGTATCAAAGATAGTGCAAATACGTTTAACGGTACCTTCAGTACACTAGAATATTCTGATCAGGATGCTTAGCCAAGTTGCCAATCGCTTACGCTTAGTAGCGTATCGTAGTTTTCCCTCTCTGTCACTCTTTCATATTAGTGCGACTAAGACAGTTAGCTGCGTTTCGTTTACGATTGACGATTAAGCGTTAGCGATTGGCAACTTATCTAAGCACCCAGGAATAAGAAGAAGAATAGAAATAATGTTTATGATGCAAATGCAAAGTTCGAAACTAGTGTCGATGAATTAAACACGACCGAGGGGAGTGTCTTAAATCGATTTTTTGTATTTTTTTTGAAAGAAGCAAATCGCGTTTGCATTAAAATTTATATGAATGTTTGTGAATGCAAAGGGTAGTGTATAAGAAACAATTGAAAATCTTCGCGGTATAACCGCTGTTTTAGAGTCACATTCTACACAAAAGTGTACATTTCTTTACACATTACCGTGAAAAGTCACGGCCGACTAATTTATTCGAGGATCAACCATTTCTGATGTTTCCGCATAATTATCGATTCCACACAAATATTGGTTTTGTACGTTGAACCCGGTGAGTGTAATGGATTTCCAAATTGACTCATTAGTCTCATTTAGCTTGTCTTATTTACTTTCTCATGTACAAGTTGTAGATAACAGCATATTCTTACGTCCTGTTTTACAATCTCCGCATAATATCCGTCAGATAAAATTATCGCAACCTATCCTTTACCCCAGACTAGCAATGTACCGATAAGAAGTTTCATAAGTTGCGAAACTTCTATAGAGAATGTTCTTGTGAATTTAAATTTTACAAGCAATGTAATCATGCCAAAACCGTTGTATATACATGGTTTTTAAGGTATAATTTATGCTTTGTTTACTCAAATGCGGAATATAACATTCTCCATAACACTTTTTATAAGTTCTCAAGGAAATATTTTGAATGAGAACTTACTCTTAAATTCTCATGAAAATTCTCGGAAATTTTCGAGTCATATTTCCGCAATTTTGAGGACTTTCGGCAACTTGTGAATTGCTCCCCAGACATAAACATTGGACGTTGGACCGGCAATCCAGAGGAAGCGGGTTCGAATCCCGTGATAACCAGAGTCTTTCGCAGTTGAAGTTTTCTATGGTATGCACATCTGTTACGACATTGTGGGATTATCCAATATGACATGTCAATGCGAGCGCGATAGAATGCATTACGAGTTAAACCTAACAAATCTTTTACCTTCAAAGTCATGGTACGGCTACTGTACTCTAAAATCTGGTAACCTTCATTTTAACCGTTTCCGCGCGGCCCCTACTCGTAGCAAACCTCGGCGACTAATACGACTAATCTGCTCAATCGAGCTAGTTCACCCAATTGTGGCTAATAGCCATATGATCTGTTTGCGACGTTTCGAAACACGCGATGAACCGTGAACTAACTTGTTTAGTTTTTACGGTATAGGTACGTACATCGTTATAAAAAGGCGAACTTCGAAATTTTTAATTTCAAGTCAAAGTCAAGTCAAACTATTATTTATTCAAGTAAGCTTATTAATAAGCATTTTCCAATCTGACACTATCAAGAGAGAAAAAAAAATACTACTGGTTCTTACCCTACACCACTGTCCTCGAGCAGTTATCTCTGTCACACTGCGATCGCCAACCTGCTTGCCTGACCTAACTCTTTCTGTGGGTTTAAGTGTCACTTCACTGACCATTCATTTATTGAAGATTATAATTTAGACCATTCAGAAGATATTTTTATGTTTTCGAGAAAAAACATATGAAGGTCAAATTAATCGTTTTTGAATTATTCAAACAAGACATCAAATAATTGGGCTAAATTACGCAGTGAAATTTGCATACATTTATGCACAAAAATACTTACTGACGCTTACTGGTAGTTATGTACTTACTACCTAATTTCACGACAAATAAACAACAGAGACCAGTTTCAACAGTTTAACTGCTTCATATAACCCAAATTGAGTCGTAATAAAGAAATCATTCCAAAATCGAATTAAAAGTACAACAACCTAATCGATTAAAATCGATTAATTATTCGATTACAAGCTCCGCCGAATTAGAATAACTAATTCATAAGCCGTTCCGTATGTAGGTGTAAAACATTGTAATATTGATAAATACCCTAACACACAATAAACAGAAATATAGAAGAAGCCGTGTTTTTAATTGCTATAATTAACAAATTCTTAATAAATTATAACTCTATCGCCTCAGGAGCGCACGGTATAATAATTTATAGAAAAGGAGGGGAATATGAAGTTGTAGAAACGGAAGGGGACAGGGATATTGGGAACGTTGGGTTCGGTGGGAGGTTGCCAGTCGATAATCGATGATTTTATCAAACAATCGATTTGTCATTCAATATCTAGGCACTGAGTGCGCCGGCGGCGGCGTTTGATTTTTCGAATATGTTCTAATTTGTGCTTGGCTTTTATTAACTGGGTGAATTCTATTATTACCTCTTTTGCTTCGTAAAGCAATATTTTTACAGCGTATTCCATTTTACTTGATTCTATACGATTATTGTATAGGTTAAGTTTAAATACAAAAATATTTATTCTTGAAGATTTTATGTCATTTTTAAAATTAGTAAATTCAAAAATATTCTAAAAAAAAAATATTCGTCTGGGAATCAAGCTGATTTTAACATGAAAAAAAATACCCGTATTTTTATAGCGCCAATCGAAAACATTACTCTTCTTAAGTAACATATTATTTTTAAAGAAAGGAACAACGTCCAATGTCTGTTCAAATTGCAACTAAATTTATTAAGAATAACCAAAATTTTTTTAGAAAATCTGAGAATACAGGATAACGAACATTTAAAAATAACATAAAGACTTCTTTAAACAAAGAACCCTATCTATAACATTTAAGGTACATTCCCTTTATGTCCCATACTTTCGGGACAGTCTTGTATATCTGCGACTATTATACGGGACTATAGTCACTATATATAGTACCTATAGTCCCGCCGGGCAAGACGCGGTCCCACGCCAATAACGCACCCACCGGACGCGAACCTAGATGCCCAGTAAATGGGAAACCGCCTGATTCGCCTAGTCCCCCACAGGATATCACGGAAAATAACTAAATTGGGGTTTTATTGACAATTGTTCCTCTTAACTGGTGCTGGGATTTGAACTCGTCGGTTGAGCTTCAAAA
>JALPQI010023328.1:0-11649 GCA_025490895.1 Thaumatotibia leucotreta
TATAGTATGGTTTCAAAAACAAGGTTTTCGCGACATAAACTTTTTATTTTTATATGAGGCCGTATTATCCTCTCCATAGAAAATGTATTCTTTTATTGAATAAAAAAATTGACACACTTTTTCTCGCGAGCTAATGCGAAGCGGAGCGTTACAACGCGACGCGAAAAAATTAATCAGCCGCCAGCTATTTAATACAAATGTCCTACGTGACTAACCCTGGCGCGGCATACGTACGGGCCACTCGACGCGAAGCGAACGCGATCAGGGTGCTTAGACAAGTTGCCAATCGCTAACGCTTCATCATCAATCGTAAGCAAAAGGCAGCTAACTGTCTTAGTCGCACTAATATGAAAGAGTGACAGAGAAGGAAAACTACGATACCCTACTAAGCGCTAGCGATTGGCTACTTGGCTAAGCATCCAGTTCGTTTCAAATTTTTGCGCGAACATATTTTCGCTCCGATGAAAGTTAGACTGTCATTATAGAGCCCCGTTCCAAATGCCGCTAACAGAATATAGATCTTTTTCATTCATGTAAGACAACGCTGTCGCATTGCATTCATCATCGACTTCACCGCATCGAATCGCTTCGCAAATGTGATCGCTTTGAATTGCTTTTGACGTAGCCTTATAGACCTGAAAATACTGGCTTAAAATAAACTAGCAACGCTTATGGTGGGATGAATATAGCCGTATATTGGGATTCCATGCGGTTAGTATTCGGGTCTATCGACAGACTACAATATCTTTTTGAACTGTCGAGAGTGAACTTGAGTGACTTAAATGTAAATTCAATTGAGTTCGTTTCATAATTTTATTATTTTACCGTTTGTTCTATACAAAGCGCGAATATTTTGAAGGTTAGTTAGGTATTTTTTCTGTGTCACGTAATTTAAATATGTGTGTTTGTATGTGTGTGTTGGTCATCTCATATATTATGCTTTTATCGGCTTTCGTAGCTCAGTCAGTAGTAACCCCGCCTACGAAGCTGGAGTTCAGGGTTCACATCCCGGCGAGGTGAATTATTTGTGAATTTATCACAAACATTTTTTGTTCCTTGGTCATGGTTGTACCCTTGGTGGTACCAATTGATAATTATCATCCTATGCCTATGATAGTCCACTGCTGGACGTAGGCCTCTCCTATTAACTATGCATATAACTAGACGCATTAAGAGGTAAATGCCCATAATCGCCACGCTTGGCAAGCGATCGGTGATCGATTGGTGATCGCAGTAATGTGTTCACTACATGATGACGCTGCCCATTATCAATATTTTATCAAATAATGGTCAGTGACACTTCAATCCTTTAGTCGACTTTTACGACACCCTCAGGAGGAATTGGGGTGGTGACAAATGTATTCTTACTGCCGTCACCACCACACCAATTGATAATTAATTTAAGTAACAAATTTTTTGCAAGTTTATTTCCTCAATTTCGAACTTCTACGTAGAAAACAATTTATAACGCATCTAAGTACTTTAGTAAGTACTAAGTACCTACGAGTACCTCTTTGCATAATATAAAGTGCAAACTACGCATATCTCTTTCCTGAAATCCCTACAGAATACAGTGCGCCGAGAAGAGGCAACTTGTTTCGTTGCACTATTTATTTTGATATTATGCATTTACTTCCGTACTGCACCTGCATTCGCTGGGGAGTTTTTAATATCAAAAACTAACTAGAGTTGGGACTGGGCAAGTTAATAAAGAGCACGAAATACAATGTAATAGAATGTCTATTAAAAATAATGTTTTTAGTACAGATAGTGCCTTTTTTAGGATCTAGTGCGAGAAGTGGGTCATTTAACGTCAGGTCCAAAACTTCGGAGGGCCATCTGTACTAAAAAACGTCGTACGAGACACGTGCTAAAAGGAAATTCGTAACTTGTGTCGATTTAAAACACTCCCTCCCTCGGTCGTGTTTTAAAACATCGACACTTATTTCGAATTTTAATGTTTTTGGCACTTGTGTCTTAATGTACTATTTTAAAATCTTATATTAGTTATTTGTTGCATGTCATTTATTCAGGTTAGTAAATGTATTTTATTTTGTCACTTATTTTGGAAAACCTCATGATAAGTCGTTTTTACTGAAAATAAAAACATTATTAGGTAGTATAAATATGATAATTGAGGGATATCACGTGAATCAATTAAGTCCAAAGTTAAGACTGGAATTCTAAACGATGAAATATATGTAGGTACTAAATGAAGGATCCACGGATAGAACATGTTTAGTCAATTCAAATTACAGAAGCTAAAACCGCCTTACTTTTAACAGAATAAGGTGTGAATTTGCCCTGATTTTTTTAAACACTGGACATGTTTTATCCGTGGTTCCTTAAAATAAAATATGAGATTTAATGAAGTATAATTCCTAAATCCATCGACAACAACTATAACTTATAAATATTTTACAAATACCACACCAACCTTATTAGGATTTGAACCTACGATTACTTTTGTACGTATACCATTAGTCAGAAGAAAACAAACAAACCTAAAAACATGCATTATTTCATAACGACGCAGTTTTAGAACACACTCTTGGTTTTACAAACTTAAGATGTTAAGTAAAATTTGAGGTAACGTACATCTTTAGTTAAAATGATTGATTATTTGAGTATTAACGTTAAAATATGTCTGCGAAAGTGTTTTGCGATATGTGACATAGAGATCAAATGCTATGTAAAGTCGGCCATATTTGTTTAGGTTTTAATGACGATTGGTATAGATACGGAGGCAGAACCAAAAGTAACTAGTCTGCCTAGTCTATCAAATCCCAATAATGAGAGTACTTCTATAACACGTTCCACGTAGACAGTAAATCGGCGGCTATGAACCTTTCCACTTAGTTTCTCTGACTTTGAAAGTATTTCAGAACAATCAGCTTGATCTTGATTAAAGATTTAAACGTGCCTACAAAAAGTGAAGTACCCTCGAACAGTAAGGAGGCACTTGGCTTCCTTCGGGCGGGGTTAGCACTTGAAACTACTCTAAAAACCCTTTTTAGATAAAGGATGGAAACAAATGATTTTGTTTATTGTAAACTACAGGGCAATTATATTATTGATCAATTATTACTGTGCCTTATTCAATTTATTTGCTTTCTTTAATGAAATGGTTATAATATTTATAATTACCTATTGTTTTGAAAGCAAATCAGGTTAAATTTAATATTCTCGTCATAAATAAATGTGGATAATGTTCCATTTTATTATTAAAAGTATACGAAAATTAGATATTTAATTCATTCAATCATGAAAACTAGCAATTGTACATTAGTCATAACATTTTTTTAGTACAGATGGCTCCTTTTTACGCGTTACTGCGAGAAGTGGTTCATTTTACGTCGGGTCCAAAACTTCGGAGGACCATTTCTACTAAAAAACGTCGTACGAGATACATGCAAAAAGGAAATTCGTAACTCGTGTTGATTTAAAACATCGCCACTGGTTTCAAATTTCATATTTTCGCACTTATGTCGTTATGTACTATTTTTTCCCTAATTTTATATTGTTTGGAATTGGCAATACTGACAACAACCACGACAGTTCCAATTCAATAAGGTGACATTCGGTGTTTGACCTCCCACCGCAAGCACTTGAGCACCTAAAATAGCACGGGGAACACTTGAACACATTTCTTGCCTATACCGCGGTGTACCTATATACTTTTTAAGTGTTTTACACCAGTTTTTATGTTGTCTTAAAAAAACCTTTTTATCGTTATTATTTGGCCGTGTGGTGACGGTAGAAAGAATACATTTGTCACCACCCCAACTCCTCCTGCGGGTTTCGTAAGAGTCGATTAAAGGATTAAAGTGTCACTGACCATATTTGATTAAAGATTGATGATGGTCAGCAGCGTAATCATAGTGGACACATTACTGCGATCGCCAATCTGCTTGCCCAGCGTGGCGATTATGGGCATTTTCCTCCTAATGCGTCTATACGCATAGTTAATAGGAGAGGCCTACGTCCATCAGTGGACTATCATAGGCTGATGATGATGATGATGATCATTATTTATAATAAAGAGAAGAGTGGATTAACCGTGAATTATTATGAACGAAGGAGGGGTTGGTGTGAAACATCGTACCTCTAAGACAGGCTCAAGTCGTTTTGGTTTTATGGCTGTTATGGTTTGTGAACACTCATTCCCATAATTGTGAAGGTTTCAATATTACTGAAGGTATAATTTCCCCGTTAAAGAAGACTGAAACTTCATGTAATTACTACTAAAATGGTAATTGCATTTATCAAGCTTTTGTTCCCATTAAAAATCTTAAGTGCTTTATCAGATATATCCGTACTTTAATAATTACTAAAGATATATTTAGCTTTCACGATCCGAACGAAGCCGTAAACATCGCTCTGAATCATTGATTCCAACACTCTAAATTTGCAAGCGGAACGCACAAACAGGGACGGAGATTAATTTCCAACGATGCCTTTTTGTATGTAAATATGCATTACAGTAATAGGGGGCGTAATTTGAAAGGGTAGGTGGCGCCATATCAAAATTCAACCTGTAAAATCATCGAAGAGCATAAATAACACTTTAATCGAGCGGTGAAAAGCGGATTTGTAAATGTAAAAACTTTTCCCTCCGCCAGTCTTTTTACAGGCGTTTAGAAACAACGAAACAATTGGAACGCGCCCCCCGCGGGCCCGAATAAAACTTGCAGATGTAAATTTAATCTCCGAACCGCGAAACTTCAAAAACCGAACGGAACTTTTCACGTTCCAAAACAAGAGATGCGCGGGGTTGCAGCCGCTTCAGTCTAGCGGCGGCCGTCGCGCGGGGCGGACGTCGCGATGTGAGATCGTGCCGGCCGCAGCCATGACCGAGGGGGCGGGCAGGCCTAGGCCCGCGCCGCCCCGGAAGCCGGATTCCTTAGCTTTAAGCTGGCCGCGGTGGGACGACCCGCCACCCCCGGCCCCTGAGCCGAACAAGCCCGGTCCGTCGCCTCTGAACGACGATTTCGGCAGTTTCTGTCCATATACTCCTCCGAATCCGATAGTGTCTGAGAACGTGCGTCGTCGACCGCCGCCGCCGAGGCGGCCGCATAGTGTTGTGTCGCCGCGTCCGTTGAAACAGTTAGCGACTAGACCTCACTCTATAGGTGCTATTGAGGATGAGTGGCCGTCGGTGCCGCTGCTGGCGCCGGTGCCGCGTCGGCCTAGGCCTGCAAGTAGCTTATCCACATTGCCGCGCGCTTATAACATACCTTCTTCGAGGAGTGACTATCAGTTGCAGCGGCCTGCTATTATGACGAATGGTTACGGAGCGGTGCCGCCGGCGACGTCGCGCCGGTTGTCCCTGCCCGGTCAGCCAGCGCAAGCTCCACCGAAGCCTTCAGCGACTTTCCATGGGCTGTCGGCTCTCATGGGGCCGTACCCTTCTTTAGGGACCCCTGGGACGCCCAGCACGCCAGCAGCCGTTCGAGAGGCGGTGCGTCATCTGCTGATGCAGCCTCGCAATGGCTTCCCCATCATGGACCACAAGCTCTCCCTCTTCATAGAGATCCTCGACGCGCAGGAGAAATTCTCTCAGGTGACTAACTTCATTTGCAAATTGCTTGTATCGTTCGATCATCGCTGTTTACGAAAACTTTTGTATAACAAAAATTTGCGAAACTCTCGCTTCTCGCAATAATGAGACACAAGATAAATTTCAGAGTGTCATATTTGCATAATGATTAAGTTGGGCGAGTTTTTCGTCTTGAAGTTTTCGGTGAACGTTGGTAAAATGAAGTATTAAACCTGGAGGCTGTATTCAATTAAAAGCAGTTTCATCAGCGCTCTCTTGACCCGATTTTTCCGCTTTTGTTTCAATACAATAAGACACCGGCGACGCGAAATGTGAGAGGTTTTTAAAGGGGCATGAAAATGTTTTACAATACGAGGTTTAGAGTCGTATTCTAACTTTGAAAAATGTCGAAAGTAGACGCAAAAAATTGCGATTTAATCGCTAAAGAGGGATTTTTTCCACACGAACTTTAACTAGCGGAAAATTAATCAACGTCGACTATGAAAAGTAATCTACGTTTTCGGTATTTAATATGTTATATTTAGAGGTATGCCACTTTTTGAAATAGTCATATTAAGAAAACCATCCTAATTTATTTTGAAATAATTGAAAGTTAGTCTAGTCCATAGGGTAGCAATATTAGCTTCAATAATAATATTATAGAGGTACGTCTCTTCGAGACATCGTAGAGCGGCTACGGAGCTACGGCGTAGGCGGCTACGAGCGATAGTTTTACCCGCTTTAACTCGGTTATGTGCATTAAGGCGCCGGGAAGCCATTATATGCGATAATCTGCAAAATCATGTGTTAAGTGCAGCGGTGGACGTGTTAAGCTTTCCATAAAGTTCGACTTTACGTGCCTTGAATATTTATCTACCGAATTATATTCTCTAGCACAATAAGTACAGTCGCCATCAGATATATCGTAGCGTCCGGTTATTCATAAATATCTGAACACGCTTTTAATGCCATAATAATTGAGGCGTGTGTAGATATTTTTGAGCGCTCCGGACGATACGATATATCTTATGGTGACCATACATATTTATGTAAATTGTTTATTATAAAATAAATTGTACAATATATGTAACAAAACATTGCGGATACATATAAAGACGAACTTATACATTTTAAGAAAATAAGTAACTTAAGAAATAAAGATAATATATACAAACTTACATGTAGATTGATAAATGTATTGATATTAGTATAATAAGAAATATAAGGCGTATAAAAATAGAGGCGATATATTCAATTTAATTATTCTAATACAACCCGCCAAAAGGTAACCCGTTCCCGTAGCTTATGAATGACTTCAACTCCAGAGGAATCAAAACTAGTAGACCTTTATAAACCTATAAACACTTTTTTCGAAGAACTTCATATTTACTGTCATGTCACCCATATTCGATGTCATTTAATTGGAAATCTTTTTTTTAATGAAAACGAAATACTCAAAGCAATTCGCAAATAACGAAGCCTGATTTTTTTCTAATGAGAAAACGATACTAAATATGCTCTAATAATAACCAAAGACGAACACCTAGATGCCATCATCAGACGCCAACTTGGTGTCAAGGGGACGATTTCGGGGTTATACCCGTTCGATAAAAAAAAAATCAGTTCAAGATTCTAGTAGATATCGAGTAAAATACATACCTACAAAAAAAACAGTTGAATTGACAACCTCCTCATTTTTTGATGTCGGCTACAATCGCCTTTATTGTCGTAACAACCCTTTACAAAGTCTGATTTATCCTTTAGGTGCCGCAAATTTGTGAAATCGATTCTTACGATGATGAAAATCGGAGATTTGTCTGACAGACTTTCAGACTTTGTGACATTCTCAGCAAAACCCTTATATGAATATTGCAATATTGGAATTCACTTATAGTACGGTCAAATCGTATATTAAACTCGCAAAACATGTAGTAAAGCTGCATTTTTGGTATGTTATTTAGACACCATAGGGCAGTATAAAACCACGTTTTGCAAGCAAAAAAAAGTTGTGCTAGCTGCGTTATACGTGAAAAACTGTGAAATTTACTGTCTATTTTTAGTTTCTGATTTTTATAAAAAAAGCCTTACGTTTTTTGACAATATGTATCAGGTAACGTTTAAAGATGAATGAATTTGTAACAAGATGAGATAACATGCATTACCGTAGGTCTTATAGTTTCAGAGATTCGAGACTTCAAATAGTACCCTGTTTTGTAAACTAGATAAAATGTTGAGTTTTGCTAACGTTTTTGGTTTAATATCGCCTTACCTAATTATGCTACGAAAACCATGAAATAATTATCTTATAGCGCAATTAATATTCTTTCATTTAAGGGTAAAATCAGGTCAGTAAACTTTGTGATTGAAACTAAAAACGCGAAATTCAAAAAGCAGGAGGTCCGTTATCTAAGTTTTTCATACAAATCGCAAGGCGTGTTGCAAAGCTGCAATTTTAGTATATTATATAGGCCCTATAAGGACGTACAAAAATGCATATTACAAGAAAAACAAAATAGGAATTTCTGCATAGGACGAAAAAAACTGAAAAAATATTGGACTTCTTTTACTTTTTGACGTTTAATTAAAAAACTATTATCTTTTTTATACTAATTGCTACAAAACTTAGAAAGAATATGAAATTTGAAAGGATTTGAGCTACCTTGCATTACCCTAAATTATATAGATTTAGAGAAACGACATTTCAAAATGTGCCCTTCATTAAGTTAAGAAAATAAATGCATGTTTTGAAGCCTCGTACACCCCCAACTATAAGACTTACAGTAATTGTTATCGGCTCAATTTGTTCCAAATTTAATGTAGTTATTAAGTATCTACAATTACTTTTTTTTCTTAGCGCGAACGTTTTGCCAATATTTAGTGAATAGCTTTAACGTAACCTAAAATTTGTTTATGTTTTGATAAAAGGGCTTTTTATGAAATGTCGTATCTCGAAATATATATAACTTACGGTGATGCAACGTAGCTCAAATCCTTTCAAATTTAATGTTCTTTCTTAGTTTTATAGCAATTAGTATCAAAAAGATAATAGATTTTTAGTTAAACGTCAAAAACTAAAAAAAGGGCGAATTTTTTTCAGTTTTTTACGTCCTATGCCCAAATTATTTTTTTGTTTTTCTTTTAATATGCATTTTTGTATATATTTATAAGGCCTTTATAATATACCAAAATTGCAGCTTTGCAACTCGACTTGTGATTTGTATGAAAAACTTAGATAGCGGGTCTCCTGCCTTTGGAATTTCGAGTTTATACTTTCAAATACAAAGTTCACTGACCTAATTTTACCCTTAAATTAAAGAATATTAAGTGCGCTATAAGGTCATTATTGCATGTTTTTCGTAGCATAATTAGGTGAGGTGATATTAAGTCGAAAACGTTAGCAAAACACAAAATGTTATCTAGTTTACAAAAAGGGGTACTTTTTAAAGTCTCGAATCTCTGAAACTATAAGACCTACGGTAATGCATGTTAGCTCAACTTGTTGGAAATTTATTAGTCTTTAAACGTTTATTTACATATGACATCAAAAAACGTAAGGTTTATAAATAAAAATCAGAAACTAAAAAATGGCCGTAAATTTCGCAGTTTTTTCACGTACTACCCAGCTAGCACAACTT
Organism: Thaumatotibia leucotreta; assembly: GCA_025490895.1. Lineage (NCBI taxonomy): Eukaryota > Metazoa > Arthropoda > Insecta > Lepidoptera > Tortricidae > Thaumatotibia > Thaumatotibia leucotreta. Next base: position 9,175 of record JALPQI010023328.1, read on the forward strand.
TTTTTTGCTTGCAAAATATGGTTTTATACTGTCCTATGGTGTCTAAACAACATACCAAAAATGCAGCGATACTACTTGATTTGCGAGTTTAGGGTAAAATTATGTACGATTTGACCGTACTATTACCTACTTCGGATACAGGATTCTTGTTATACGAGTGTCGTCATGTGTATAAGATATTTTTATCATAACAGACTAAAAACGATGAGACTTAAAAGAAAAGTGAACTGTAAGATTTTATTTCCCTGCTTTTTTATGTTATTGTTAAGATTCTAACTTTTGACCAATGTCACAATTGAAAAATATCTACTTGATTTTGCGCTGTCATATATTACATCTGGTCGCATACAGTATGGCAACCAAATGATTAGTTGCTAATAACATTAGGGTTAGAAAGATAAAGTATTATTCTCTCTGTGTGTGCCCCTAGTGGGTATAACTCTGGTCTAACCGACCTAGTGTTGCCGATTATAGAAGATAAGCATAGTTTGAAGTTTCTCCTTTTCATCTCAATTGAAAAATATAAACAATAGAACATATCTTAGTAGCAGTAGTAGGTAATCATGGGGCTTCAATATTGAAACATTATGTATGTCCAATAGCTAATGGCACGATGTATAATTATCAGCCTCCAACTACGAACAAATAAAACATAGAAGCCGCACGCCACACTAAATTGCCTTTCAAAAACGGTCCTGAATTTTAGTTGACAAGTGTCACCCCCTCTTCAATGCATCACGGTAATGAATTTCAATGTATACCTATAAAAACTTAGACCGCCGTTTAAAAATAGTTGTGATTGGTCCATGAAAGTTTTGATTGGCTATATTCTATAAACATTTGTCAAAGCTGTTGCGCCGAAATATGCGCGGTGTTAAGAAAAACGCTATGTCCTGCCCATCTTGGCACAACTGAACAATTGTTTATGGGGGGCATTCTTGAGCTGGCGTTAGACGTCCATGTTATATATGGTCGCAGGCCTCCAACTAGGCTATAGTTGGTAGTGACCCTGCTTACAAAGCTGGACGTTCCGGGTTCGAATCCCGGCGAGGGCATTATTTGTGTATTTATTTATCACAAATATTTGTTCCTTGGTCATAACTGTCTATGTATTCAAGTATCTATATCTATCTATCTATTATATATATCGTCGCCTAGTACCCACATCACAAGCTTTAATTGAGATTACCGTGGGACTGGGTTGATTTGTGTAAGATGTCCCAAAATGTTTATTTATTTATAATAATGTTTTTAAATGAATTTCTAGAAAATAAATCTTTAAAAATAACCCCAATACTCCAACCTTTTAACACCAAACTGAATAAAGGTTTTTGACATGGCAAAGCAATTAAAATATCGAAAAAAATATGACATGTATTTTAACCGTGAATAATACGGAATACAGCCCACTTCACTTCACTAGCGATGGCAGGTGTTAAAACCAATACAGTGCTGCATTCATTTTTAAAACAGTAATGGCTTTTAGGGAAGAATTTGGGTATTTTTCTCGCTATTTTCGGAAATGCCTCCCATTTTCGTACTGAAATAGCGATTCCTGTAGGCATTTTAATTGTTTATACGGAGGTATTTATTTTGTCGCCTGTGCTTGTTAACAATTTAATCGTATTTTTTTGTCGAGTTCTGCGAATTGGATCGGACTAAATGATAATTGGGTAAATACTTGTATATAGCGTATTGTTTATTTATTTAATTCATTATTATTGCAGAAAAATATAGAAGTCGGTTGACAACCAAAACCTAAAGAATACGTACAAGAAGTAGAAATCTTATCTTAGTTCTCATTCAATACTGATCAGATACTTGTATTTAATACAGTCAGGTGTAAAAATATGTATCGAAAGAATCTTCTTTATTTATAAATATGTAATGTATGTGGGACATATCTTTAAGCATTTTCATATACCTTTACACCTTTTTTGCTCTTGACTGTTCAAACTAAAGGTGCATTCAGACCAAACGAACATTCGCTATTCTAACCGCTTTGGTCTGCATGCACCTTTAAATTTTGAGATTTTATATTTAAAAATTGCTTGTGATTTTAAGTCAAATTCTTTATCAGGTTTTCGAGATTATCAGAAAAGCCTTAGTTACAAATCGTGGTACATTAGTTTGCGTGAAACTAATGTTTAATTAGAAATGGGAATATTAGAGATACGAGGGTCTGGGGATTCTAGTTGGCAATAAATATGAAGTCGTTTGTTCGCGAATTTCTGCAGCGGAAGGTTCTAAATGGTCATTAAAAGTTGAGATGTGCAGTTGCTTTGGGATAACGGTTGAATGCGTTTTGCTTTAAATGCAGAGTTTACACGGGAGGAGACACGTCAAGTGATTTATAAGAAAATTCTCATCTCTACGGTTTTTATATACCGTGTGTCAATAAATCATTCATCATCAGCCTATGATAGTCCACTGCTCGTAGGCCTCTCCTATTAACTATGCGCATTAGGAGGTAAA
>JALPQI010023329.1:0-15690 GCA_025490895.1 Thaumatotibia leucotreta
CTTTCTGCCCATCTCGTCGATATTCGCTTATCAGCGAGTGAGATGGATAGAAAGTAAATAACAACGTCGTATATTTATATTAACATTGATTTAAAGTTTCACGATTAATAGGTATACATATTTTGCTTTTTATTCTGTTCAGTGTCATATATTTTTACGTTAATACTAATAAATAACAATAATTTTAACAAAAAATGTATGTGTCCTTCGTTTAAGGTTTGAAGTTGGTGATAAAACTAAGATTGTGTTCTGAGAGTGCGTGATTATGAAATTATGCAAGTTTTCAGGTTTTGTTTAAATTATTTTACTTTCAACTGACGAATGGAATAAGTTAAATATTATCCGGACGTTTCGGGCATGATTTTACAGCCGTGAGTGACGGTCACAGACATCCAGCATTGAATCCCCTATGTCGTTAAAATACGAACTAATCATGTTTTAACGACGACAGACGATTTCATATCGATGGTACTAAATAGGTGCATAAATACCCTTCTATATCTCAAGATTATAGCCTGTATATCAAGTTAAAAGCTTGTTTTCGACTGTACGTACACATATTAATAGGCCATAACTCCGTAGTTCCCTGTTTATATTCCCACTAGTACATACCGACATTACCGACGCATTTAACTGACCTTTCGTGTACCTTAGGAGCTTAGGAATAAGGTTCATGATTGGTGGGCTACTGGGTTCGCGTTGTACATAAACCTGATTCAGAAGCGCGTAGTGAAACGGCGTGGCGTAGTATGGAAGTATTAAAAATAGTAAAGATGTTATTTCATTCATCGTAACCTATATGACGTAATATTTTCCAAGGTATGCATGGAATCTTCCCTATAAAATGATGTTTAGAAAGTTGTTTTTGGACATTTAGGTAATAAAGGCGTCCCAAGATTTATGCGACATACAGGGAAAGTACCCTAAGGGCTTTTGAATTTGTCCTTTTCTTTTATACGCCTGGAGAAAAGAACATTGATAATTGTCCGGGGATTATTTGTTTCAAAAGTCGAAAAGTTGTACCATGTTCTTCATTGAATCATTAGACAACTGCGATTTTTGGGTGTTCCAATCTGGCATCCTTATCGCTCAGGTTGCCAACCGAATAATTGTGACAGATTTGCAGTATGCTTAGCACATGATACATGATTGGTATGTCAATATGTCGCCGCGAGATAGATTTTCCATCTTTTACTAACTATAATATATGAATAATAGAGGGATGGATAGTCGTGGGATGGTATTTCGCGGCGACATATTGTCGTACTAATCCTGTGCTAAGCCTACTGGTCACATTAAACGGAATTCCGTATACAGTTGCTAGTAATAGTATCTTATTTGCACATAGTAAGTCCTTACACTGTATGCTCATTGTATTAAAGGTCACGGATCGTCAGTTAACTGGATTGGCATTACTATGTTTCATTGATCATTCGATTCGTCAGTAGAAAACAAAAAAATGTAAACAAATATGGCCGACTTTCTACAGCATGTTACGTCTTAAGGTGCGTTTAAACCAAAAGAGCATTCGCTGTTCTATCCACCGTTCTACGAAATCAACCAATCACGTTTTGTGTAACGATCGAATTTCGTAGAGTGGGGGGTTAGAATAGCGAATGCTCTTTTAGTTTGATTGAACGCACCTTTAGATAGGTAGGTACATATCGCGAAATACGTTCGCAGTTAGATTTTTACGTTAATGCTGATAAATATCAATAATTTTAACTAAAAATGTATGTGAACTCTAGGTAGTTAATAATAAAATCAAGATTGTGTTCTAAAAGTGCGTGATTACGAAATAATGCAAGTTTTTAGGTTTGTTTACATTTTTTTGTTGTCTACTGACGAACGATATAGTCATTGGTGCGTTCTTACCTCCAACCGGGTCCGTTTCGTCGACGTGTATCATCTCTGATGATCTGTGGACAAACATCACATAGTTAATAAATTGATGTAATTATACCTAAGTAAAGCTAAATTACACTCTTATACGGTTATAATTATACGGTCAATTAATTAGAACTGGGCACTCAGGAACTATGTCAAAGTGACGCGTTATATCAAATTGAAAGAAACTCCTTACTATTGGTCCATTTTGACAAGGTTCTAAAGTGACCTAGGGCTCCGATTGGTTGCGCGTACACTGTCAATTGTTATATTATTCGTTTTAATTTGTCATTTACGTTTATAATTATTTGTTTATTTGGATATGTACCTATATTGAATAAAACCAATTATATTGTCAGCAAAATTGTCATATTGTGCAAAAGTTCAACATATTCCACGACGACTATACAGAATTATTCATATAAAGGGTCCACGGAAAGAACATGTCTAGTCAATTCAAATTACAGAAGGAAAAACCACCTTACCGTTAACAGAATAAAGAGTGAATTTGTCCTGATTTTTTTAAGCATTACCGTCAACTGCTGCAACTTTGCCAACCTGCTACAATTTTGCCCATTTTACAAAAACCTACTTTTCTACCAAACTGTTACATACTCTTTTCTTGTATAAATAGTAAAATTTGTACAATTCATCTGGCAACCCATTTCAACATATTTTTTCCTGGCAACACAGGTACTTTTAAACTCAGTCGGTGTTAACGCTTAGAAAGCAACCACGTGTTTTTTCGATATGTTCAAAACTTTTATTATAAGTGCGAAAATATCTGTTATAGCCACTTGTGGAGTACTCATATGGTAAGTAAATATGCTCTTTGCGATGCTTTATGTAGTTTTTCATGTAAATAAACTCTTTTAAGGCCAGGATGATGTCGGGCAATGTTGGGAAAGGTTTCTTAGAATGTACATATCCCAAAATTGCCTGGTCTAGGGTTGTCACTATCAAGTTGTTTTGTACCGTAATAAAAAAATATATGAATAAAAAATTAGTTTTATTAATTAAGTCTTAAGCTACTATTAACTATTTGTTATTTCAACCCTTACAATACTGAAAATTAGCAAATTAATAAAAGAAATGCAATTTTTTAAATTTGTAAAATTATTGGTGTCTATTTTGTTTGGCACAACCCTAGCTACACTTGGGACAATGTATGGAAATGCTGTAGAACCGTCACAACTAGGCCCATGTCGTAAAAAAAAGACTTGCGTAGTATTTATTTAGCGTATTCTACCGACACCTTGGCTTAGATATGACTGCTATAACATTAAAAAGGGTTTCCATTTTTAAACTCTCCATATATAACCACAGATAATACCGACACCTTGGCTTAGATATGACTGCTATAACATTAAAAAGGGTTTCCATTTTTAAACTCTCCATATATAACCACAGATAATCCACTAGGCAAAGTTGCAGCTTTTGGCTACAACTTTGACTGTAACTTTAAATGTTTCTAGAAGCTAAACTATTAGTATTTGGCATACTTTGAACCCTGATACTAATGTATTTTGAACTAGATTAGCTTAGCAATGTAAGAAAGAGTACAGATACTTTAAGAGTTACTTGAAAAAAAACATGAATTTCCGTGCAAAGTTGTAGCAGTTGACGGTATGTTTTTTCCGTGGCCCCTTCATATAATAAGTATGCATGTATTTCAGAACGTATTTGTTCAAGGCACGATTATCAGAATCGTTAACATATTTAGGAAGATAACGTACCTACTTGCGGTTAAATGTTAAAAAATACAACGTTTTCATTCAAATAACTATCTCTACTAGACTCAAATCAGACATGCCATTAAGCAAACGAGTTTGGCGATTAAAAAATAATTACTATCTTCGTAAGAATGGGTAAACCCAGTAAAGTATTCAGTTTCGGATAAGTTAGTATAGGTAAATGTAATTTTTTTGTCTGATTATGGAGATATTTTAATTTGGAAATTAAATATAATGTTTTGTCTACTACCGAAAATGAGAATATCGTCGACTTAGAGGCAGAACCTACTAATTCGGTAAAACATCTTTTAGCAAATAGTGTTCTATGCCACTGGCATAAAATACGATATGACAAAACCAACTTCAAGGAAATAGTGCCTGCCTCTAACCCGGCGATATTATTAAAAGTAAAAAATTCGGTTGTTTGAATTTGAAAGCGACAGAAAAAATATCGATGAAATATTTTCGTAGGTATATAGCTTCCCTGGAAATAAAGCTTTTGTCTTTTTTAGGGTACCAAATATATTCAATTAAATTATATAGGTATGTCGATTTGATATAGATAAATTATGTAAGTTAATAAGTATACATTTTTGACATTATGACCATGTCACAAATAAATTTCTCATACTGTACATATACTCGTATAGTATAACCGTATTTAAAGTAGGTACCTACTTTATTGTAAAAATTCAAGTAGTTAAATTGAAACGTTTGTCATTCAAGTAGTCAATGTACGAATGAATGTTATTGAAAAACTTTGTCTATTTAGTAAAGCAGTTGTTTAACTTGTAAGATCAAAAATATATTTTACGCAGACACCAAAATATCACGCGGTAGGCTAACAGACACTGAACATTAACCTCAAGTCAAGTTCCTTAAGGAAATTCAAGTTGAATACCGTCTATTATCTAAATATATTAAATGTCTTGGTAATTAGTTGTGACTTCTGAGTTTACTACAATAATAAACAACGAAATTGCGTAAAACCTGTCCTACACTTCGTCTAGTATAAAACGCTGCAGCAATTTCCAAAGAACAGTGTCAGACAAGTGGGTCGTCTGTATTTAGCGACCATGTGCTCGCATCCATCACTCTCATGTACTACAATACCCTATCCACACGTTTGTTTGTAATGTAGACCTTACTACGTATTTATAAGGCTTACAGTTTAGATTTAGTTAGTCTACGAGATAGTGAAAATTATGCTTTGCCCTTGAGTTCCTCCTTTAAATTACTAGATGGCACAATAAGACACTATACTTATACATATATGAAGATACTGTATTAATTTCAAGCCAGAATAGATGTTACTAAACATACCTAAAATGGCTAATTAGGTATTCCGTGGTAAAACAAAATTTCCATTATCAAAGAAAAGTTCGAAAGTTGAATGCCATGAGTCACGACTTTATTCACCACAAATGCCTAGTGCGTTGTGTTTGCACTGTTCAGGTTGATTAGGGTTGTCTTTGCGAATTACAACATACGCGTATTTATGAGAGTAAAGTGTGTGATACTGATTAATTGACGTAAGCAATTACCTCAAATTTCAGTTATAAGGAAAACCTCACGTATTTAATTAATATTTTTGTAGGTACGCATTGCGAATCTATGTCTAGAATTCCCTAGAGTTATACGCGTGGACCTCTCTCATTGTACAATGAATCTGAATATGGTCCATAAAAAGGCCCCAGTGTACGCTGATGTATTATATGAATATCAATCGTCATCGTCAGTAGGATCTAAAAACATATAAACAAAATATTCGCTGACTTTCCATTTCATTATTTGGCGTCTTTGACACATATCGTGACTATCGAATATGGAGATACATTTTGCAACAGTTATGGATTGCTGACAAATTCATAAATCCAATATAAATCTAGATTAGGCGATGCTACGCTAACCGCTCAGCGAGGAATGAAAGCAGATTATCAAGTTTCTCGGTATTAAGTTCCTTTCACGCAACATAAGTAGGTAGTACTTACAAAATTTAAAGGCAATCCAATTGATAATGGCCGAATATCTGATAAAGTAGGTACGCTTCTTTAAGAGTAAGCTGGCACCTACCTCAATGTCATTTTAATGAATTCTGGATTCAATGAACTTGTTCAACAAATCACAAAAAAGGGGAGAAATAAATCACTAAATTAAAAACAGTGCTTCCAAGTCTATTTTAAGGAAATTAACGTCCAAGTAAATATAATCGACGCAAAGTATTCAAACACAAATGTTTATCGAACACGCACTCGTCAAACTTACATCTGCCTTCGCGTCTTCTTAAATACACTTAACGGACTCATCTCCAAGTCTATGTATGTCTCATAAAGTCATCAATCACACTAAAGCTGATTAAAGTAAACTAGGACATCGATTTGGAATAGTTACAATTTCCATCAGTACTGTTTCTAAGTATAAAAGTAACATTTTATAGTTTCCTCATTGCTCAAATGAAATATTTTTTACAGCACAGGGTCGTTTGAGGAAGTGTTAAAAGCGTACTGATTGTTCGAGACGATCGATGCATCGATTTAAACGTCACACTACGTGTTTGGACAGCCAAGATTTGCGATCTGTCAGTATCTTCACTCAAGTACCGTATGCGTAGGTACTATGTAACATACTGTAGGAACATAAGTTATCGTTCGGCTCTCTTACAAAATCCCTTTTGTGCTTTTTTCCAGTTAGGAATTTAATAATTTTCAAATTAACAAAAAATAAATTTCAAATAGCGAATACGAACATTCCTAGGAGCTAATTACTTGCCAGGCTATGACTGGTATTGAAAGTCGTAAGCCGTGTCGAGATTAGACGGGTTTCGGAAACTCTTCAACTGGTGCTTATTTTAAGTGTCACTTTGATACTGGTAAGCAGGTAGGTACAGTCAAGTGCGAAAATAAGTATCGAAAGAATCGGCTCATAAATATATTACGACGTTCTTATTACACAGAATTAGAGTGCACTGGGACATAATTTTAAACATTTTCGTGTATACCTTATTTTGTCTTTGACTGAATGAAGAATACTTTGGCCGATGAGTTAACTCAAATTATTACAAAAGTTAATCTACTGGCATTTCTGCATTCGCTGTGAAATTGGCTTAGGATTGGCATATACGGAACGCGGCACCGGGTAGGCAGCCAAAATACGTCATGCGAACGTAGATATACGGTTATGGTAGCATAATTAAGCCTGATTATAGCATTGTTGCGCCGTATTTGGACGATACGCGATCGTCTGACGCTATTAGCATAATGATCACAGTCACTGAACTTGTATAGCGAAAATATTGTTTGCTTTAGTAATTTTTTGATCGAACTCTAACTAGGATGAGATATTTTGATGAAATAAATATTGTACCTACTAAAGTTGCATTCAGACCATACGAGCATTAGTTATTTTAACCCCCTACTCTACGAAATTCGATCGTTACACAAAACGTGATTCGTTGATTTCGTAGAGTGGGGGATAGAATAGCGAATGCTCGTTTGGTCTGAATGCACCTTTACTTGTAAACTTGTAAACGATTTCCATCCATAATCGAATCATGGTAAATAAATGATGAAATTGATTATTAACTACGATATTCTTTTTATGCCATAGGTAACTAATTTGCTTGTTTATTCCGTAGTGCATGAAGATGAAAGTCTTTGATCAGTGTGTGTTGCCAGTGATGACATACGGTACTGAAAAGTAATCGCTTACAATGAGCCTCACAAGGTGGACTGATGAACTGGTGAAGGTCGCAGGAGACCGGTGGATGCGGGTGGCGCAGGACCGGTCATTGTGGCAATCTTTGGAGGAAGCCTATGTTCAGCAGTGGACGCATTCGGCTGATATGATGATGATGAACTATCTTATGATTTTATGAAATGAATAGGGAGAAGAGAGAGCATGGTGAGAGCGAATATTTTGCGCATTGCATTGTTAGATTCGGGTATCATTGAATTAAATCACATTACCTAACATCTGGATAACTATAAATTAATTAAAAATACAGAGAAAACATGGGTTATCAACGTCATTTTCGTTTCTATTGTCTATGCTTGAAATTTAATTAGTTTTCCGAAATGAATTGGTTGTTACTTGTTTTCAACAGCGACAATATTTGTATATACAGGGTGTTTTTTTTTCGACCGTACAAATTCTACGTAGTGAATGTGTAGGTCATACTCACCAACTTTTACTATGGGGACAAAGTCGAAATCGCGAAAAAAAAATCAGCTGTTTCATACAAATTGGCGGCATTACGCCGGCCGAAATGTATGAAACAGCTGATTTTTTTTTCGCGATTTCGACTTTGTCCCCATAGTAAAAGTTGGTCAGTATGACCTACACATTCACTACGTAGAATTTGAACGGTCGAAAAAAAAAACACCCTGTATAGGTAAATTCACTAAATGCTGACACGAATGGAATGAATGACATCTATCATTGTGTGTATATGGCCGTCCTATACCCTGTATCTGTTATTTTTTACTTCAGGAACGATTATCTCCGAAAATTTTAACTTAAAAAAAACTTTCTTTTAAGACCCTTATTATTTTTAAGAGACCTATTCCATGATACCCCACACTATAGGATTACAGCAAATAAAAAATTCCAAAATCATTCTCACTTCACCAGTTGGGGAGGTACACGAGTACCATTGTACCATTTTGTTGGCATGATTAATATGTATATGTATACCTATACCAAATGCAGATTTCTAGTATTAACGGCCATTGAGCTTTGCTGCGGACAGACGGACATCGCGAAACTATAAGGGTTCCGTTTTTGGTAAAAATTGGTACCTAGGCTGGCAGAGTAAATAATGCTGAACAAAATGCACCACATTTCCCAAAATGTTTGAATAGTCCATACAAACTTCCTGAGACATTTTGGGAAATGTCATAGATCTTGCTAAGCATCTTTGACTCTACCAGCCCACCAATTTTTATCAACATCGAAGACGTATTATGTCTACAAAGTTTTTGAGAATCGCACGGATATTTCTTTGAACGGTTTGTTTACATTTTTCACGATTCCTATTGGCAGATATGGTTGCGGTGGCCTTTTCCTTGAACCTCACTTGAAGGGACCACGGAAAAAACATGTCCAGTGCTTAAAAAAATCAGGGCAAATTCACAGCTTATTCTGTTAAAAAGGTGGTTTTTCCTTCTGTAATTTGAATTGACTCGACATGTTCTTTCCGTGGACCCTTCACTTATTGTGTTGTTATTATAATTTATAAGTATTGAATGTCGGTTCGCATTCATTTAGGAAATACCGAGAGTGAAAGTGTAGGCATCGAATGATCGATTAAATGACAGTTCAAATTTTTTAGGGTTCCGTAGCCAAAATGGCATAAACGGAACCCTTATAGATTCGTCATGTCCGTCTGTCCGTCTGTCAGCCGATTTACTCGGAAACTATAAATGCTACAGTAACGAAATTTGGCAAGGATATGTGTTGTATGAACCGCTACAGGATTATGATATTAAATTGTAAAAAAAACCATTGGGGTGGGGGCCCTCCATACATGTAACTGAGGGATAGAAAAAAAATAATAGTTTTATATTAGGCGTGTGGGATATTAATAGAAAGGTCTTTGAAAATGATATGAAGGTTTATAAATCTCATTTTATTTAATCAAATCGTTTTCGAGATATCAGCTCTCAAAGTCAGAAAAATGTGCCCCCCCCCTCTATTTTTTAAATTACGCCAAATAAAATTAAAAAAAATGTTAATAAACATTAATAAACTCTATCAACGATTTTTGGTTTGATTAAATTATCTCCTATAGTTTTTGAGGTACCTAGGTTGATTTAACTGTATTTTTTAAATAATAAATTGATTTTGGTACGGAATCCTTTGCGCGCGAGTCTGACTCGCACTTGGCCGGTTTTAAAAGTTATTACCTTTATGAGGCAAACTGGCAAAAACGTCATCGTGGTTGAAGCACTTTTAAACTCAATTGTTTTTGTTTACGATAAGAAAATACTTAGGTACTCATGAATTCCAGTCTCCTAACGATATGTAATGTATTGTATCATTATCTTTCTGATTTCTGAGTCGGTAATACACCTACTTCTATGACTCATTTCAGGCAATATTTAACTGTCGAATAAATAAGACGTAAACAACTCGAAAACCGGTTAAGTAATCCTTTCTATCGGAAGCTAAATGAAAGTCTATGTCATTTTAGGGTTAATCACGCCGACAAAGTAGTAGAATATTATGTTTAATAGAAAAAATCATAATTTCGGGTATCTCCTTTAGTCGTAAAAAGTCGTTTATTTGGCAGTAATCCTATTGAATAGATCGCTTAAACAAAATAATGGTCCCAAGAAAAAGGTTTTTTCTAAAGTCAATATTTTCGGAAAAAACAGCTACAGAATTTAAAAAAATGTGTGCCCCCTTTTGATCCGTTGGTCCAAATAAATAGGAAAAAAATCATGACTAGTGGGGCTTATAGAATACTTTAAAATAACACTATTTTTGGAACATAATCGGCCCAGCCGTTTTTGAACACTACGGAACCACTGAGCTCTGTGCACTGAGCATGGCCCGACATGCTCTTGGCCGGTTTTTATATGCTTGGGGAAAGGAGTAGTGATAATTTTATCTGACGTTTATATTTATATAGATATTGCGAAACAGGCTGTAAGAGAAATTGCAATGAAGTATATAGTTACATTTTTTTCATAGTTTTACTTGGGACGACTTAACACTTGTTTACCACCGCAAAACCCGAAGCATGGGTTACTATACTATCGGGCTTGTGCAGATACCCTACCGCGAACCACGAACGAAGTCCTCTCTTTCGCACTTGTGAATTTGAACGTAAGTGTGACAGGGAGGCAACATTTCGTTCGTGGTTAGCGGTAGGGCCTCAGTGTCGCCGACATACCCGACGTCCGAATCCGAAATGCTGTCACCACACCGGCCGGGTCATTGACCCCACTTTCCAAACCAGTTTACATGAACGAGACTCACACTTGCTATATATATGTATCTGTATTATGTATAATGTTCCTTTGGTTCCGTCAAGTTGATGTTAAAACTAGTGGCGTAATGCTAATGTAATGAGGATAATTTTTCGTTGTCGTTAGACATTTGGCGAAAGTATACACATTGTGGCAATCCTTGGGGGAGGCCTATGTTCAGCAGTGGACGTCATTCGGCTAATGTGATGATGATGATGAACCTAATTTATATCTAATATTGGCCCTTGTGGCATTTTACCAAGGATGCTGGCGGCAATTCCTCGCTGAATGGCTGTAATACTAAAGGTGCATGCAGACCAAAAGAGCATTCGCTGTTCTATCCCCCACTCTACGGGCCTATGTTAGTCCACTGCTGGACATAGGCCTCTCCTATTAACTATGCGCATAGACGCATTAGAAGGTAAATGCCCATAATCGCCACGCTGGGTAAGCGTATTGGCGATCGCAGTAATGTGCCCACTATGATGACGCTGCTGCCCATCTTCAATCTTGTAGAATGGTCAGTGACACTTCAATCCCTTAGTCGACTCTTACGAAACCCGCAGGAGGAGTTGGGGTGGTAACAAATGTATTCTTACTGCCGTCACCAGCACACATAACATTATATCTGACATCTGTTTTCACACGTCTACTTAGACTGAATATATTAAGGGATACACTATTTGTTATTTAAGATCTTTTGTTACCATATGTTCATTGTGAATAAACGATTTCATTCATTCATTCATTCATTCATATATATGCTATTTTCTGATGATGCAATAGCTCCATGTAACCCTGTGACTCTCACAGCCCTGCACAACAAACATCCACTTCCAGCTACAGACCTTCGCCTGCCTGATCCCCCACTACCTGATGATCCGAACCTCATCGCTACCACACAAGATGTCCTTGGAGCCGTAATGTCTTTTCCCAATGGCTCTGCTGGAGGTCTGGATGGTCTGACACCTCAGCACCTGAAAGACCTCCTATGCAGCGGAGAAACGGGGGAAACACTCTTAAAGAATCTGACGGCCTTGGTGAAGATCATGCTGGCCGGTCAGGTTCCTGACGGAATTAAGGACATCTTATATGGAGCCAACCTTTGTGCTCTGACGAAAAAGGATGGCGGCATCCGACCCATAGCGGTTGGTACCACTTTTCGACGCCTAGTCGCCAAGATCGCCTGCCGGTCCATCCTTTCGGAGCTTACACCAGAACTTCAACCTGCCCAGCTAGGGTTGGGCTCCAAAAGCGGATGCGAAGCCGCCGTGCATGCCGTAAGAACATTCCTTGAACAAAATGCAGGCGAAGTTCTGCTTAAGGTGGATGTTTGCAACGCATTCAATTCTGCAGACAGGGGCGCCTTGTTGGTGCAAATAAAAGATAAAATTCCCCTCATATATAAATTTCTTTGGCAGTGCTATAGTTCTCCTTCCAAATTATTATATAAAACCAGCGTTCTGGCTTCATCTGTAGGTTGCCAACAAGGTGACCCCCTCGGCCCAGCAATTTTCAGCCTCGTTATAGATCCCATCATTAAACAACTAAATTCAAAATTGGTAAACGTATGGTATTTAGATGGCGGGACTATTGGTGGTGAAGCATTCTCAGTCCTCGAAGATTTGAAAAAAATAATTACAGACATGACATCTATTGGTCTCTCACTAAACTTTTCCAAATGCGAACTTTTTATTGCCGACTCTTGTCCAGTCCAGACAAGAACAACACAATCTACCTTTTTAGACAACTAGCTCCGGGTATCAAAATTATAAATAAAGAATCACTTCACCTCCTTGGTTGTCCCGTTTTAGACCAATCCTTTGAAAGTTTTGTGGACTCTAAAATTCAAAATTTTAAAACAACATCACACCGTTTGGCCAAAATTAACATTCATTCAGCCTATACAATCATAAAGTACTGCCTTTTCGTCCCAAAACTTACATACATACTCCGCGAAACTCATCTTTGGAAATATCCCACTTCAGTATCAAAATTTGATTTTATAATAGAAGAAACAATCACATCCATATTCAATATCCATTTTGACCATAGATCATGGACCCAGGCTAGCCTTCCCATTAGGTTGGGTGGCATGGGTATCCGCCAAATTTCTTCTGTTGCCCTACCTGCGTTCTTGTCCTCGGTGCATGGTGCTCAAAGCCTTATAAATAAAATACTAGAACCTTCCATTGGATCCGTAGAAGCCGCACACTGCTCCGAGGCCAAGAACGTTTGGTCTATAACCTGTCCCAACACAGACCCGCCTGCCAATCTTTGTTCGCAGAGACAGTGGGACGAGCCACTCTGTCGACTAGTACGGGATAACCTTTTAAACACGTCAACTAGTTCGACAGACCGACCTCGTCTCCTTGCAACTGCGGAATGGGAGTCGGGTCTGTGGCTACATGCCCTACCCTCATCAAATATTGGTACTCTCCTTGACAATACCACATTTCGCCTGGCAGCTAGCTTACGTTTAGGGGCATCTACAAACCAACCACATCGCTGTCAGTGTGGCACAATGGTGGACGCACTTGGCCACCATGGCCTTTCATGTGTCCGAAGCGCTGGAAGGATCCCCCGTCACGCCAGCATCAACGATGTTATCCGTCGCGCCCTTGTTAGCGCGAAAATACCGGCCGTCCTAGAGCCCAACGGTCTGGCCAGGGACGACGGCAACAGGCCTGACGGAATGACGCTGGTGCCCTGGAGCATGGGTCGGCCGCTAGTTTGGGACGCCACCTGCGTTGACACTCTGGCGCCGTCCCATGTTTCGGTCACCGGCGTTGCTGCTGGCGCCGCGGCATCATTAGCCGAAAGTCTCAAGCGCTGCAAATATGCTGCTTTAGGAACCAGCTACATATTTGAGGCGTTTGGTGTGGAGACCTTGGGGCCATGGGGGCCAAGTGCGCATGGACTTTTTAAAGATCTAGCGGCTCGCCTAAGAGAGACCTCAGGCGACCAGAGGGCTGGCCAGTACCTTGCACAACGTTTAAGTATAGCAATACAACGGGGGAATGCGGCCAGCCTTCTGGGTACCTTGCCCACTGACAGCGATTTAGGCCAATTTTTTTATTTATAGGTAGTGAAATTAAGTCCTTATATTGTTTGTTTTCATTGTATGTCGTATTTTAATAATAAAACTTTCTGTTTTACTTATATTATAAAACCTGTATTTCTAATGACTGTAATATCCAGTACATTTGCCTATTAGTTCATATATACAAATGGATACCTAATAGGCACCAAAACTATAGAAAATCTAAACGCTTGTGCAAAGTGTTTAAATATATGATACGGAATAATTATATTTTAATTATATTTTTCATAGAGATTTCAAATAAAAATAAACCCGTGAAATAAACCAATCTTCCTTCCTATTCCAAAATTACTATTTTCTATCTACGGATCCCCAATATCTGCACAGGCCGACAATAGCCGTTATCCCATACATCAATTACAATATAATCTATGTCGCCGTCGCCACTCATAGTAGGTAACAGATATGGTATCTCCTTTAAAGGCCTCTGCTTTTTTGACCAGCAAAGGAGTTGTAGACGGTTCGTCTTTTTTTCTACCTATTGGAAAAGAAAGGGGACAAGTTATGAGTTCTCCAAATGTGGATAACGTTTTTTGGTCAGTCGGATCGGATTCTAGACGAAGATTTCTTATTTGTTTTGTACATACAGTGTGTTACCATGACCCGGGCTTTTACGAAAATGGGTAATAATACGCATTACTAGTAATCGTTTTCACGTATTAACATTTAACAAATAATGGCTAGGCCATGAGTAAGCCCATTAAAAAAAAATTACCGTACAATTAATTTTATTTCCTCCAAACGATCAATGTAACGCGTGTGTGTACCTAGTAGGTACCTACTGCTTAGTTGTCAAACGTTGTGAGACTTGTGAGTGACTGCGATCTGTCATTGTCAAGTGCAAATTAAGAATTTATCTTGAAGTGCATTGCTTCTCAATTAACTTTTCTTACAAAGTTAATTACTTTTAAAGCTTGCTTTTTGAATCGAATAATGTTCACGGTTTGGCTAAAAATCTGCATCGCATTCCTCGGTTTCAATAAAAGCTAGTAAGGTGCATTTAGACCAAACGAGCATTCGCTCATTCTATCCCCCACTCTACGAAATTCGTTCGTTGCACAAAACGTGATTCGTCGAAATTCGTTGATTTCGTAGAGTGCGGGATAGAATGAGCTCGTTTGGTCTAAATGCACCTTATCGTGTTAACACACTGTATATTGAGTTGGACTAGATTTATTCTTTCAATACTGACCTGTTCCACCATCCTAAATAAAATATATCTGTCAGATAAAGGTTAGGTAGCTGTCCTTTTCTTTTACATGCCTGGTGAAAAGAATAATGATAATTTTATCTGACGGATATATTGTTTCGGGGATTGTGAATCAGATTGAAAGATACCTATCGGCATTAGTAGTAAGTAGTTTTTTAGGGTTCCGTAGCCAAAATGGCAAAAACGGAACCCTTATAAATTCGTCATGTCCGTCTGTCCGTCTGTCCGTCTGTCACAGCCGATTTACTCGCAAACTATAAATGCTACAGTAACGAAATTTGGTAAGGATATGTGTTGTATGAACCGCTACAGGATTATGATACTAAATTGTAAAAAAAACCATTGGGGTGGGGGACCCTCCATACATGTAACTGAGGGATAGAAAAAAAAATGTCGTTGTATATAAGCGTGTGAGGTATTAATAGAAAGGTCTTTGAAAATGATATGAAGGTTTATAAACCTTATTTTTATTTAAGCAAATCGTTTTCGAGATATCAGCTCTCAAAGTCTGAAAAATGTGTCCCCCCCCCTCTATTTTTTAAACTACGCAATATAAAATTCTAAAAAAAATATGTGTTATGCACATGAATAAACTCTATCAACGATTTTTGGTTTGATTAAATTATCTCTTATAGTTTTTGAGGTAGGTCGATTTAACTGTATTTTTTAATAATAAATTTATAATGGTACGGAACCCTTCGCGCGCGAGTCCAACTCACTCTTGGCCGGTTTTTTATAAATGATTTCGTATTAATGTGGTTGTTGTTGTATTCTTGCCATTTTTTC
>JALPQI010023330.1:0-12088 GCA_025490895.1 Thaumatotibia leucotreta
GGATCATCATAAATTAAACAAAAATAATAATTATTGTACAAGTTCACAATATTATTAAGCATCTATATCTATACTACTAGAGATGTAAAGGTCCCTTATATAGATACTCCATGTCGGTCTGTCTGTCTGTGTGCAGCGTAGCTTATGGCCGTTGGTACTAGAAATTTGGTAAATAAAAAAAATCGGGTACGTTCCCTAGATGTAATTTAAGTGGGGATGATTTTTTTATTTTGCTGTAATGGGGGGTATCGTTGAATAGGTATTTTAAAAAAGAATAAGGGTCCCAAAAACAAGTTATTTCTAAAGTCAATATTTTCGGAGATACTGCTCCGGACTAAAAAAAAAAAAAAAAAACTATTTGGAACATAATCGCCCCGGCCATTTTTGAATAACTACGGAACCCTTCACTGACCATGACTTGACATGCAATTCGGTCACTCTGTCACTCTAGTGAAAGCGTAACAACAGTGACAGAGATAGAATGCTCGAAGTTGACGATTTCAGATATTTGCATTGGAGTGTTTGAATACTTCAGACCTACTTACAATTAAAATAATGATGAGCATGCGTATATACACCGTGTTTTTTTTTAATTCCGTTAAATTTAACAGGCTGCTTGGTAGGTTAATTGGAGCTACCTGGTATATAGCTTTTCGTCTAACTCAAAAAAAATTTTTTTTTTCGTTTTCATACATACTAAATGAAATGGTAAGTGTGAGAGAACCTTAGGAATAACACAAAAGTTAATTTCACTTGACGGACGGCACATGTCAAAATAAGTAGCATTAGGATGTAATAATGGTTGCAATACACTTGTTCAGTCATTAAACTTATTTTTTTAATAACTCAATAACAGTAAGAGTTAAGATACTAGTTTCTTAGAGAAATTTATTATTTTTGACCTAAATAAGCTTCTCTTTATTTTAAAGGAAATCAATAAAAACACGGGGTATAACTAATTGAATTAGCATTCGGTTCTCCAAATCGGTGTATTACGTTCAAATAAAAACTAGCAAGGAGAAATTTGAGAAGTTCTTACATAATAGTTATTACACGCGAATGAGCTGGCAAGGAAAAGTTGGTCCAATCCAACCGTGGTAGTATGCGGCAAAATACACTCTCGGTCAATAGATACGCATCAGATGGAATTTTTTATAGAAAATAGGTAATGCAAACATGCAAATTTGAAATACTGTTTCAAAATATTTATGAACTTATTTATTAAATTAGGTTGTATTGGCATTTCCCTGGATTTATCATTGAGTAAAAAGTATATAAGTACACCGTGTTTTTTATTGATTTCCGTTAAATTGGACAGGGTACTTGGTACATTAATAGAAGTTGCCTGAAGGCCGAGTGTAGGTAATAACTTATAAAAAACATCTCGATCGCGTTTACGTTTTCATCGTCAATTCCATACAAATGACGATGAAAACGTAAACGCGATCGAGACGTTTTTTATAAGTTATTACCTACACTCGGCCTTCTGGTATGTTAATCAAATACGTAATTTTTTTTCGTTTTCATATTTAATAATTATAATGGCAAGTGTGAGAGAACCTTAAGAATAAGATCTCAGGTGACTGACGGCACATGTCAAAATAAGTTAACATTTAGGATGTAATAAAGATTGCAATATACTTTTTCAGTCATTAAACTTATTTTTTTAATAATTCAATAACAGTAAGAGTTAAGACACTCGTTTCTTATAGAAATTGATTATTTTTGACCTAAATAAGCTTCCCTTTCATTTAACGGAAATCAATAAAAACACGGTCTATATGTACAATAAAATAAGTAAAAAAAGTTTTAAGTTAAACGGTTTTTATTGCACCAAAAACTAGAAAATAAAAATTTGTTATAACTAACCGTAGATGCAACTTTCTGTAGATTACTCACGTGAAACTATTATCACTGTAGTTTTCCCAAGTCGGATGCTGAAAGCCACGTTTAGCCTCTATGTCAGTGGATTAAGCGTTACCTAATCGGAAACTTTTACTAAACTGAAATAAAAACGTGGGGCGTACGCAATTGTGATTAAGTCACTATAGTTATTTAAGAACACACATATAAATCAAGACAGCAATAGTGTAATAAGTTTTGTTCCGGCCTTGATAAAAGCTATTTACCTCTGCAGAAGTGATGGAACAGAAGGATGATTAATTGGAAAATTAAAGCTACAATTACATATTTTGAACTTGTATGTTTCTTTCTTCATAATAACGCCCCACGTTTTTATTTTAGTTTAGTAAAAGTTTCCGATTAGGTAACGCTTAATCCACTGACATAGAGGCTAAACGTGGCTTTCAGCATCCGACTTGGGAAAACTACAGTGATAATAGTTTCACGTGAGTAATCTACAGAAAGTTGCATCTACGGTTAGTTATAACAAATTTTTATTTTCTAGTTTTTGGTGCAATAAAAACCGTTTAACTTAAAACTTTTTTTACTTATTTTATTTTCATGTTTTTAGTGCAATTGTTAAGTTAATTTCCGATACTATACCGAAGTTGTTTGTAATACGTAATACAATTATGCATGCTAAGTAGTGTTTATACTCTCGCGCTTTCATCACGAATCACGACACATACTTGTATGTATGTAAACGTAATGGACATTATTTTATGTGTAACGGGAGGCAAATCCTTGTTGAATAGATATTTTTAGAAATCCGACACCATTTTTTTAAATTTAATATTTCGATTGACAAATAAAAACCAAAAGCTCGGCGTGGTTAATGTAAGGTTGAATGCCCGAAGTATCTCAAATGGACGTGTTATTCAAACAATAAGTACCTTAGATAACAGAGATCTGACAATAAGGAATATATTAATCAATTTGGTTTATTGAGAATTTCAAGTTTAAATTTTTATACAAGTCGAATTTCGAGACTATAAAATATAAACTCATTCTCTGAGTCGACCAACCGGAGGACCGCAGGTCTGACGGAAAGTCCAACGCGAACCGAGGGCCTAAAGGGTCAATCCATGTAATCTATCAACCGGAGGGCCATGGGCCCGACGGCACTATGGCACGCACTACGTGAATCCGAGAGACTCGATCACACTCTCTGTATATCAACTGGAGGACCGCAGGTCCGAGTGCACGCCCTACGCAAACCACCTGCGCTGTCAGCCTATCAACCGGAGGGCAGCAGGCCCGACAGCTGGCCCTACACGATTCATTCACGCTGTCACTCTATCAGCTGGAGGGCCGCAGGCCCGACGGCTCGCCCTACGCGATTCACTCACGCTGTCACTCTATCAGCTGGAGGGCCGCAGGCCCGACGGCTCGCCCTACGCGATTCACTCACGCTGTCACTCTATCAGCTGGAGGGCCGCAGGCCCGACGGTTCGCCCTACGCGATTCACTCACGCTGTCACTCTATCAGCTGGAGGGCCGCAGATCCGACAGCTCGCCCTACGCGATTCACTCACGCTGTCACTCTATCAGCTGGAGGGCCGCCGGCCCGACGGCTCGCCCTACGCGAACCACTCACGCTGTCACTCTATCAGCTGGAGGGCCGCAGGCCCGACGGCTCGCCCTTCGCGACTTACTCACGCTGTCACTCTATCAGCTGGAGGGCCGCAGGCCCGACGGCTTGCCCTTCACGACTTACTCACGCTGTCACTCTATCAGCTGGAGGGCCGCAGGCCCGACGGCTCGCCCTACGCGAACCACTCACGCTGTCACCCTATCAACCGGAGGGCAGCAGGCCCGACAGCTGGCCCTACACGATTCATTCACGCTGTCACTCTATCAGCTGGAGGGCCGCAGGCCCGACGGCTCGCCCTACGCGATTCACTCACGCTGTCACTCTATCAGCTGGAGGGCCGCAGGCCCGACGGCTCGCCCTACGCGATTCACTCACGCTGTCACTCTATCAGCTGGAGGGCCGCAGGCCCGACGGTTCGCCCTACGCGATTCACTCACGCTGTCACTCTATCAGCTGGAGGGCCGCAGATCCGACGGCTCGCCCTACGTGATTCACTCACGCTGTCACTCTATCAGCTGGAGGGCCGCCGGCCCGACGGCTCGCCCTACGCGAACCACTCACGCTGTCACTCTATCAGCTGGAGGGCCGCAGGCCCGACGGCTCGCCCTTCGCGACTTACTCACGCTGTCACTCTATCAGCTGGAGGGCCGCAGGCCCGACGGCTTGCCCTTCACGACTTACTCACGCTGTCACTCTTTCAGCTGGAGGGCCACAGGCCCGACGGCTCGCCCTACGCGAACCACTCACGCTGTCACTCTATCAGCTGGAGGGCCGCAGGCCCGACGGCTCGCCCTTCGCGACTTACTCACGCTGTCACTCTATCAGCTGGAGAGCCGCAGGCCCGACGGCTCGCCCTACGCGAACCATTCACGCTGTCACTCTATCAGCTGGAGGGCCGCAGGCCCGACGGCTCGCCCTTCGCGATTTACTCACGCTGTCACTCTATGAGCTGGAGGGCCGCAGGCCCGACGGCTCTCCCTATACGATCCACTCACACTGTCACTTTATCAGCTGGAGGGCCGCAGGCCCGACAGCTCGCCCTACGCGAACCACTCACGCTGTCACTCTATCAGCTGGAGGGCCGTAGGCCCGACGGCTCGCCCTTCGCGATCCACTCACGCTGTTACTCTATCAGATGGAGGGCCGCAGGCCCGACGGCTCGCCCTACGCGATTCACTTACGCTGTCACTGTATCAGCTGGAGGGCCGTAGGCCCGACAGATCGCCCTACGCGAACCACTCACGCTGTCACTCTTTCATCTGGAGGGCCGCAGGTCCGACGGCCCGCCCTACGCAAACCACTCACGCTGTGAGTCTATCAGCCGGAGGGGCGCAGGCCCGACGGCTTGCTCTACGCGATTCACTCACGCTGTCAGTCTATCAGCTGGAGGGCCGCAGGCCCGACGGCTCGCCCTACGCGAACCACTCACGCTGTCATTCTATTAGCTGGAAGGCCGCAGGCACGACGGCTCTCCCTACGCGATCCACTCACGCTGTCAGTCTATCAGCCGGAGGGACGCAGGCGCGACGGCTCGCCCTACGCGCACTCACGCTGTCACCCTATGAATCTATCAGGCGGAGGGCAGCAGCAATGATATACGGTACTAAACCGTGGTCGCTTACAATGGGCCTCATAGGAAGGCTCAAAGTCACACAAAGGGCAATGGAGAGGCCTATGCTAAGAGTCTCTCTGCGAGATCGGATTACAAATGAGACCATTCGCAGCAGAACCAAAGTAACCGATATAGCTCTTCGAATCGCTAAACTGAAGTGGGCGGGGCTCGTCACACGTGGATTGCGTGGAACCGATGACCGTTGGGGCGGCACGTACCGGAAGGCGCAGCTTGGGTAGGCCCCCACAAGGTGGACTCATGACCTGATGAAGGTTGCTGGATGCGGGTGGCACAGGGCCGGTCCCTGTGGCAATCTTTGGGGGGGCCTATATTCACCAGTGAACGTCTTTCAGCTCATATGATGATGATGATGATAATTAAATGCGTATGTTTCTACCAAATATCTAAAGCAGTACTGCAAAATCTACATATCGCTAAACCTAGCGGTTGTGGCAGGCAGTAACACTGGAGTATAAGATTTGAGGAGTTGGATGTTAGTATTAAATTCGCATGTTTCTACTTAATATCTAAATAACTTCTTCAATTTCAATCAAGATATCGATAAAAGATAAACCTTGCGGTTATTGTAGGCAGTACTGCAGCATCAGGAGTGAGGAGTTGGAGGTCAAGATCAGGCTGTTAGTATTTGATTATGCCAAACATGCTATACTTTCATTTTCACGTGTCTAACACTCTCGGTTAAGGTAAGCAGTACGTCTGCAGCATCAGGCTTTGAGGATACAAGGATAAAAATATTATAATATTGCATTGTCATGGGGACTTGATAAGAATTCCAAATTTTATTGATTTCGGTGCAGTAGAAGTGGTCGAAAAATCGATCACAAGATTTGAAGCATCGACGACAGTTGATACGCGGTGAAGTTAATAAAAACCGTTTAAAAACGTAGAACGTTTTGTAAAACCACCGAAAATGTATGGTAATAAGAGTTTTTTTATAAGGACTTGCTATTATATATCTACAAAGTCGTCTCACGTTAAAGTTCCACGTTTCTTTTACTGTAAAAGGAACATCCCAATACAATCTGATGCCAAAAACGGATTCATTTCTGCAATTCATATTTCTAAATATATTTGAAATCAGTATGTTTCCAGTACTTTCTATGAAATATTCAACCTGACCCGTATTCACTGACCGCGAGTGTACGTTACTGGGATCAATAAATCCAATAATAATACAGATTAATTTTGTATACGAATCTACTATATTATATTCTCTGACATGCACTTGGCCTCGGTCCGTTTATAGTGGGGTGTGCTCCCGGTTCTGGCTTTCTATACAAATACAGTACTGGAACCGGGAATTACCGGTTCTTGCCACACAAATTCAGAACCGGGAGCACACCCTAGTTTATAGCAGGACACCGACGAAAGCCGAGAAAAAATAAAGGAAAAATAATAATTATAAACCTTTATTTTCAGACCAATGATTGATTGATGAATGATTTGTGCAAGATGTCCCAAGATATTTATTTATTTATTTATTTAATGATCCCTTTTATTTTAGTAAAATGTATGTACTTAGAAGTATTGTTAATGGAAAAGAATATAAAGTTAAAACATTATTTAAGGCCATGAAGCCCGATCCACCGCTTCAAAGATGGCATTGCAAGATGAATCTCAAGATTTTCCCTTTGAGGATATGACACTGTATTACATAATAGGCAGTTTTACACATGAATGAGCTGGCAAGGAAAAGTTGGTTCAACCGTGGTAGTATGCGGCAAAATATGTTTTTCGGATCAATAAATCCAACGCAAGATGAATCTCAAGGTTCCTTTGAGGATATGATAAAAGCAACGCGAATTTTATTTCCGAATTCTAAAAATACGAAAGCGTAACGAAGTCGCAGCTGACAAGTCGAGACAGTTCTAAGATAAGCCACGCCAAGCCATCGTTCCATTTTCCGGCTTTCAGTCAACTCAGCTCGCTTGTTCCGCAGAAGCCTTTTATGCGTCGGATTTTAGTTTGTATTCCATTCCTATTTGATATGGCGAGGCAGAAATTGAAAATAGCGGTAGTTGCGGCGGTAGCCAGATCGACGAAACGATTGGAAAAGTAAATGGAAAGTGTGGTTAGCGAACGTTCATTACACGTAACTACACACGTCTAGGGAATGAGACGAGTACAGATTCACTCACTTCTATTGCCTATATCCGTATATTACCCACCCTAATGACCTTTTCAAAGCTCTTCCAAAATTTCTTACGCTACTTGTTATACATTACTGATGCAGTAAGATCTATTACAGGGTACTTCCGATCACAGGCAGCGATGGAACTGGATCATCCAACGGGGTCGCGTATAAGCGTGTGTCGTGGTACTAAAGTCGGAACGCGGAGAGCCTCTCATGACGACTTCCTCGAGCGACGGCGAAGTTTCTGCATCGCTTGCATTACACAAAGCTAATGCCGCCGCCGACAGCCGTCAGACAGAAATGATAATATCTTAAATGCATTCAATTTGTTGGGAGTTGCGGTAATGTTCAGGCTTTAGAAAAGTTATCAAACTTATCAAGTAATACCCATCATCTTAGTCCATAGGCCTTTCTTATGGGTTGATTGCAAAAACTGAAGTTTAGGCCTAATTAAAACAAAAATCCCGATCGCGTCAGTTGTGTTACGAAAGTTATTCATACTAACTAATCTGTGTACTCTGTCCAACAACCGTTGGCAATAGGCATCGTATTTAAAAATGTAGACGTCTTTTTCACTGCCAAAAGTACGTAGCACAAAAATCATGACATAAACTTTTTGTTTTCATTAAAGTCTCTTAACTATGTACAATTTTATTTATCGACCCATTATTTATAGTTATAACATATGCATATGGGCGTATTATTGGGTAATGCCGATGATCACGTTGGGCAAGCGGGTACATGGTAAGCGGGATCGTAGTAATGTCACTATGATGACAAAAGTCACCCACATAGCCCTCCGAATCCGAATCAGCAAGCTAAAGTGGCAATGGGCAGGCCACATTGTACTCAGAGCAGATGGCAGATGGGATCATTGGTTGGGCCAATCTGAATCTGAATCTGGACGTCCACCCACGAGATGGACAGACGATCTTTTGAAGATCGCCGGGAGACGCTGGACGCAGATCGCTTCAAAATGCAGAAGTCCAAAAGGGAGGAATATGTTCAGTAGTGGACGTCTTATAGCTGAAATGACGATGAATGAATGGTCATGGTGACACTTCAATTCCTTAGTTGATTCCAAAAGAGTTGACAAATGTATTCTAACTCCATCCAAACAGCTCAGTAATAAATAAATAGGTACTCATCAAAAATTCGCAACCCATAATTTTCGTAACAACAATGTCTTTAAAAAAAGTAAAGCGGCGACAGTATTGTATCGCGACAATGCGCCGGGTTTCATCACGGCCTCAAACGCCTTTGACCTTAAAACTTGACACTCGGGAGGTTCCCCCACCCTCGCTCCCCCTCAAAGGGATAGTTGGCGGAGTTGTTAACAAAATACGCAATGGAGATAAAACTGCAGGTATTTGCGGAGTCGTGAGTTTGAAGTGGGTTAGAGGTGGTTTACTTGGGGAATAGTTTCTTAAATTACTTAAGCTTGTACCTACTTACAGTTGGAAGATAAGAGTGCCGAATGTTAATTTAAGCAATGCATAATATTGAGTGGGCCATATTGCCCGGAGGACCGATGACCGGTGGGGTCGGCGTGTTCTCGGGTGGCGACCACGCACTGGACGGCGCAGCGTGGGAAGGCCCCCCACAAGATGGAGCGGCGACCTGGTAAAGGTTGCGGGTGTCCAATGGATGCGGACTGCTCACGACCGATCTTTGTGGAACTCTCTGGGGGAGGCCTATGTTCAGCAGTGGACGTCATTTGGCTGATGATGATGATAATATTGAGGAAAAATAAGTAACTTACCCATTTCAGTTTCGATAAAACTTCGTTTGTAATTGTACGTGTAGTGTATTGGTGATCCTAAAGCCTGTCTCAAGCGCAGACGTCAGGACCTGAGGAGCGGGAGGCGACGGTTGCCGGTAGACCACCGCACGGAGTGCAAGGCTTGAAGGTGCATTGTATAGTAACAATTTATTGTTCAAACTAAGTTGTGACTTGCGTTCCAAGAGCCAATACATTTTACGCAATTGTTGGCCTAGGGCTTTGCGTTTAGTGATGATGTTTTTCGTCCATGTTAGCCTCCTGTCCATGTAAATCCCCAAATAACGCACATGGTCTGATTGCGGAATAACTATGTTGTTAAGTTTTACTTCGGGGCACGTTTCTCGTCTAAGTGTAAATGTTACTTGAACGGACTTTGTCTCATTTGCCTTAATTTTCCAGTCTCTAAGCCAACTCGATATGTCATTGAGGCTGTCTTGTAGTTTATCTGATGCACCTGTGGGAGTATTGGCTACCGCGAGCACAGCAGTGTCACCGGCGAAAGTTCCGGTCAGGACATTTTCAGGGGTTGGAAGATCAGAGGTATATATAAGGTAAAGTAATGGACCCATAACACTTCCCTGCGATACTTCGGCTTTTATATCATGTAGATTTGTCTCACCACTCCCATGACTCACATAGAAGTGTCGATTGTTGGGGTACGAAGTCATAAATCTAAAATAATTGATTGGTAAGTTTCTGAGTATTTTATAAAGAAGTCCTTCATCCAAACTCTGTCGAAAGCCTAGGATACGTCTAGAAATGCCGCAGATTCATATAGTTTATGTTCGAACGCATAGTTTATTTGTTCCACTAGTCTGTGGACCTGTTCCACAGTACCATGTCCTTCTCTGAAACCGAATTGGTGATGCGGGATCAATTTGCACTTTGCAACTTCAGGCATAATACGCTTCATAAATATTTTTTCCATTAGTTTCGCCGGTATCGGTAGCAGACTAATTGGGCGGTATGATTTTACTTCAGTAGGTTCTTTACCAGGTTTCGGAATCAATATAATTTTTGCTACTTTCCATTGTGGAGGTATGAAGTTTTTCCAGAGTACGGCATTGTAGATCTGGGTTAGAAATTTTATTCCAATGTCGGGCAATTCCCTGAGGATTTTAGCAGTATTGAGGTCGTATCCTGGGGCCTTATGTAGGTTTAGGTTTTGTATACATGATTTAACTTCTCCGTGTGTGAATTTATGAATGGGAGGATCTAGTTGGTGGGGCTGGTTTAATGTGTCTATTATTTCTTGCTTCTTCATTGATTCAAGATCATTATTTGGCGTAAAAACTGAAGATAAGTGAATAGCAAATGCCTCTGCTTTATCATGATCGCTTTTAGCCCAGCTGCCGTCCAGTTTTCTGATTGGAGGTTGATGGACGATTGGTCTTTTGAGCTTTTTTGTAGCCTTCCAAAGTCAGTTTCCCTATTTCTGTGCGTTGCGAGAGCTTCCTTGAGTTTAAAAGTGAGGTAATTAAGCTCTTTTTTGTGTCCTGAATACTTGGATTGTTGCCACAATTTTCTAGCCCGGCGTTTTTGTTTCAGTAGTTCAGAGATATACCTGGAGTATACGAAGATTTCTCGATTCTTATCCTTAGTGGTAGGAGTAGCAGTCCAGGCTGCTTGTTGAACAATTCGATGGCTTGGATGACGTCATCGTCAGATTTGAGAGGTATTTTGCAGTCGAGTGACTTCTCAATCAATTCCTGGAAGTATGGCCAGTTTGTATTTTTACTGTGCAATTTACACATTTTCGGAATTGATGAAAATTTACAGCTTACGTCAACTAATATGGGTGAATGGTCTGATGAGAGATCCAAGCTCGATTTGCATTTTAATGTTGACTGGTGTAATCCTTTAGTCACTAGGAAGTCTATTAAATCCGGTTTTTTGTTTAAGTCCGTGGGCCAGTAGGTGGGTTCACCAGTTGATGCCACACCTAGTTGTAGAGTGTCGATTGATTTTAAGAGCTCTCGTCCCTTGGGTGTAATCAGTCTAGAGCCCCACCTGGTGTGTTTAGCATTATAATCTCCTCCAGCTATAAATCGATGGCAGAGTGTGGAGAAAAATGGAGGAATCGAGGTTGTGGGCGAAATCGTCGCTGTTTTTCGTTAGAGAATACGAAGTTCGTACATTAAACGTCAAACTCTCGTCGCAGTGTAGTTCCAGCTCATACCGCAATCGTCGCCGAGCACTAGTGTCGTTTAAAGTACATTAGTGAATACCATTTTTAGGCTCGACGCTGCCGCAGTGCTGACACAGCGCTGACAGCAAGGCGGTTTCCTTAGTGAATAACACTGCTGAGCCAGTTCAGTGATTATAGTGACCAATAGGGAGTATTCTACAGAACGTTTGTTGGATAGACAGGCAGATGCCTAACTACCCAAACTAAACTTTTATTTTGTATACTGTCATATTTACTTCGTCCTTTAATGTGTGTTATGAATAAATTATTTTCTATTTCTATTTCTAAACATTTATTTTCTACAGATCTCAAGCTATTCTAATGTTTGGTAACCATATATTGTAATAATTTTATTGTGCCTTCTATTTTTTTGTAATAATATAGTCGTCCGAGTAATTATGGTCCCTATACGGACTCATGGTTATGGTTTTAGAATTACGATTATCGTGAGACTCAAACATATTAAAATATTATCGAACCGGGTTACTCACGTATCATGTCGAGCAATCATCGACTTAAATACGTGAGTAACCCGGTTCGATAATATTTTATCATGGTTATGGTTACTTTTGTTGTCTATTTAAAGCGCTATACATGGGTGTACCTATATCTGAGCGTTTCAACCGTCTAATTTTGGTCGCATCATTTTTACCGAAGTTTCTGGTTGTCTATTGTTTGCCCGACAGTTATTTAACATAATATTCATATGCCCGAATCTAACTTGCTCGAATTTCATTTGCCCGAATGATTTATTTACCATAAAAATTGTATGATATACTGCTTGTTTACCCGAATATTACCTTCCATAATCATACAATGCCATCCTATTTCTTCTCCATATTATTAAGTGCAAT
>JALPQI010023331.1:0-12349 GCA_025490895.1 Thaumatotibia leucotreta
CCACCTTCGGTTCATCATCTCGTCTTCTTCCCCTCGCCGCTCTCAGCAGACTCAGCAAGTCCCCTCTAGGAGCATGCTCTAGTAACGCAATGAAGGGTGCCTGCTTGAACACGCCTAGTCTTACAAGGTACTTGTAATAGCCGACTGCAATTAACGTTAATGTCACTTACATTCGTTGACAATTGCCTTCCTCAAAGAGCTTCATATTGCCTCAAGTAGCTTCTCTATTCACGCAAATAGCGGGTATTTTCTTGTTGAAACAAGCAAACCGTCTTATGACATACTAAACTTGTTGTTAGTTGGTAAAGTAAAAACACCGAAAGACTCTATATATATATTATAGTTGCAAATTTCTAAGCACGAACTTTTGACAGTTACAGATTAAACCTTATTTATATGAAGGTAAGGCTAACAGTTTTTTTTTTCGATAGTCTTAACTTCATATATATATTTAAGGCTAATTTCTAAACTGTCAACAGTTCATTCTTAAAGATCTGTAACTATATACTATCACTTACATTCACCCGCTGACAACTGTCTCTCCACCTTCGGCTCATCATCTCGTCTTCTTCCCCTCGCCGCTCTCAGCAGACTCAGCAAGTCCCCTCTAGGAGCATGCTCTAGTAACGCAATGAGGGGTGTCTGCTTGGTGCAACAAGCTACCAGTCTTATAACGTGCTTGTGGTAGCCGACGTGCTTGAGCATTTCGATTTCGCGAAGGAAGTCTTGAGTTTCTTCTTCCGTCACGTTTTCTGTGAAATTATGGAATTTTAAATGTGTGAAGAGGAATGGCATATGAGAAATATGTTTTTGCAGACTGAAAACAAAAAAGTGTAAACGATTATGGACATTATGGTTGACGTCTTTGACACATATCGTGAAACTCGTTCGTAGTCGTAGGTTTAGGCTGCGTTTCCACCAGAGATGTGCGAGGATGTGTTTCCATACAATTGACACCTATTAATGACTCGAGCGAGGTGTCATTTGTATGGAAACACAATCCTCGCACATCTCTGGTGGAAACGCAGCCTTATTTTTGTTAATAATTATCAATAAATTTAGCTAAAAAATTATGTGAACTCAAGGTTTAAGGTTTTAAATTGGTGACAAGACTTAGAAAAATGCAAGTTATAACATTTGTTTTTTTTTTTGTTTTCTAGTGACAAACATTACATAAACTTTGTACTGTCATCACTGGCATTCACTTATAGGAAGGCAACAGCAAAATGGCAACAGAAAATAGGTAAAATGGACCTACACTCAACTATAGTAGAACCCGCTTAATACGATAACGTTTAATACGATTTTCCGCGTAATATGCCATTTTATGCCCGTCCCTGCAAGGTTAGTCATGTTTTCCTAATTTTTTGTACGATTAATACGATTCATCATCCCGTTTAATACGCTATCTGTAACCCAAGTTACATTGACGTATATGGCATTATTTACTTGTAGATAGATGTAAGCAGGAAGGTTATAATTTTACTATACCGATTGAAAATAAGACTGGAAAAAATAATTCTACCGATCGCTCCTTTGTAGGTAACTTTGTTGCACTGACTAAGCGACCGGTAAAGTTCATGATCCCATCGCATACACCCGCATAATACGATTTCCCGCTTAAGACGCGTTTTTTGTCTGGTCCCTACAAAATCGTATTAACGGGGTTTCCCTGTACTTAGAATCTTTATTGGTTACTCCAGAGCCATGTCAAGTTCAAACATTTTGACATACTCCCGAGTCGGGTTCCTAAGCAATCGCAATTGATCCAATCCAATATAATTGGAGACTTTGATACGGGCTATTACTCGTGTGATATATGTTGCTAATAGGCGCCCCCTGAGGCGCATACCTAATAGACTTACTTAATGGAAATAGTCATAAAGTAAAGGCAATAAAGATAATCCAAATTAGTAAAGGCATTAAATTGATTGCCTTCGTTTTAGGTTGCATTTTTTTATGGAATAGGAGGTAAGCGAGCAGACGTATCGCCTGATGATAAACGAACCCCTTCGGCCATGGACACCCGCAACGCCCGTGGTATTACAAGTGCGTTGTCGACCTTTAAGATGGGAATACGCTCTTTTCTTGATGGTTTGAAGATCGTAACGGTTCGGAAACACTGCAGCTGACAAATCATTCCAGAGTTTACTATTTGCTACTGGAAGATACGGACGAATTAAAAATCTTATTAAGGAAACACTCCTGTTACCTACTTAGACTCCTCCCCTTGGAGTTTAAATCATATGGACTACGGGAACCAATAGGCTACTTGACTCATATCAAATTTAGTGCAAAAAAATATTATTTTCTGTAGTATTTATTGAAAAGATCAATATTTTTCGATTACGGTGTATTAAAAGTGTTTGATGGGTACATATTTTTTATTGAAAAATTTGTTTTACTTTCGTACTCTGAAAACGGTGTCGGCCATGATGTGACGTCATAGGATCTTAAACTAACTTCATGTCAAATCTTATACGAGTGAAATTCGCCATGGACATGTAGGCATGTAGCTTTGCTGTGACATTGACATAACATAAGTGACATGTCAAATGTTTGTTTTCGGTTTCAATGACGTCACACCACATAGAATCTAAGCATTAACATGGCTAGTATCGTTTTATCGCGGTAACGAAAGTTTAAATTTTATGTTAAATTTTGCGGTTTTCTAGGTCGTGAAAAAATATATTTATATTGATTTTCCGTTAATCTGATATTGATTAAAATATACGACAAACTTTAAAAATGGGTCAAGTAGCCTATTATGAGCCGCATGCTTGTTTACCACCGACATGACACAAAAACATGTCAATAAATAAAAATAAACGTTGCTAATGTGTCTGCAGAAGTACCGGTCCACACTTGTGAAACTTACTTTCATTTCCTAGACAATTATTGTTTTATGTAATACTTTTCTTCAATTTTATAAACTGGTTAAACTGGCGACGAAACCAGAAAATTGACATCTCAGTTTACTTATTTATTAAGTTTGGCAAACTTGTTGCGTGAATCGTTTAGGCTATAGTTTCTAATCTGGTAGATAGAAATTGGTAATTTTAATTGTTTACTTTAAATTTAAAAGCATCTGCATCAGACGTAAACATTACTTCCTCCCCTGGCGTATCTTGTACCTTGTGTTTATGCAGTCTTATCGCAGCTGCTAGTTTGGTTATGATTGTATTTATTAAAAAGAAGGCCGCTGGGTTACTGTCAAACATAAGATGCGTAAGGGTCTCTCCTAACCTATCGACGCTTTTACATTTTTAAGGCAAATCGCCCCGTATAAGTCGTCGATCGGTGTCGTCCGAGTTGTTTCTTTTTCGCACTTATTGCGTAGCAATAAAGGTTTTCATAAATGGATTCAGCCGAATTCGCGTCGATAGATTTGGGAAGACCCTTAGGGTCACTGAGGCCGGAAATACACCAGTAAGTTCTCACGTACGTTGCAGGGACGCTATACTAAGGAATGAGAGGTGAAATACGATGTAATCGCGGCGTAAGCAGGCGACCTGTGAGCAAGTAGTCTGGCCTGGAATGGCCATCATATGTTGACCAAGAACCAAGGGGTTTTTGGTCCACATATCAAATCTCAATACCTTCCATTATCAGCCTATCTCAGTTGATTGATGGACCTGGCCTCTCCAACTAACTATGCGTATAGGCGCTTTCAGAGATAATGCCCATAATCGCCACGCTGGGCAAGCGGATTGGCGATCGCAGTAGTGTGTCCATTATGATTCATGATGCTGCTGCCCATCATCAATCTTCGATAAATATATGGTCAGTGACACTTCAATCCCTTTGCCGACTCTATCTTACCCGGGAAGAGTCTGGGTTTGGTGATAAATATATTCTTACTGCCGTCACTACATGGCAAGAATATTCCTACTCTATTGGTATGCAGATGAGATCGACATACCTGTGAGCATCTTAGCAGCCACCGTGATGGTCTCTCCTCCTTGGGCCGTTAAGCGAGCGACGTGGACGCGACCGAAGGCTCCGCTGCCGATTAGGGCCCCAAGGTGGACCCTGGACCTTGGCACCTCCCATTCGTCCGTCTGGAAATTTTGTGAGGTGTAAGACCAAGGTAAAACAATGTACCATTTAATAAAACTCAGATACAAAAAAAATCGCAATGTTTGACGTGCTACGCAGCTAGCACAAATTTTTTTTTGCTTGCAAAATGTGGTTTAATATTAATAGTGCCCTATGGTGTCTAAACAACATACCAAAAATGCAGCTATACTGGATGGTTTGCAAGTTTAATGTAGAGTTTGACTGTATTTATAGGAGATTACTGGCGTTAAGTTCAAAACAAAGTATTGCAGCGCACTTTACGCGTCTCGTAAATTGTAAAGCATAGAGGTAAAATACAGTACCTACAATTTACAGTATATCCGGCAACCCTAGTCGTAGCACATTACCTCGTAAAAATGGTACAAATACCCTGCAAACTTTGCGGTTGACCGTACTATTATGATGACCATAATGCGACCTTCAACCTCAAACATACTAATAATGTCGTCACCAGTTTTATTTCATTGTAAATTCTTCGTTCAATAACGAATAACAAAATGCAACGTAAATAAGTAAAACTCATGTGATGTGACACTGAATATCATGTTTTGTGAATATGTATTACTTTATTTAACAAGTGATCAAGATTTAATAATCAAAGAAGTTGCTTTTACAACTTGTCTTGTATCACTAATAGGTATTCATACTCATTTCATTAGTACATATTTTACACAGTCGTATAAATGCTTATTATATATATATAATGCTTATTCTATCCCCGGGCCACTCTACGAAATTCATTCGTTATACAAAACGTGATTCGTCGGAATGCGTTGATTTCGTAGAGTGGGGGATAGAATGAGCATTCGCTCGTTTGGTCTTAATGCAACTTAATGCGTCTATACGCATAGTTAATAGGAGAGGCCATGTGGACTAAGAATAACATAGGCAGATGATAGGTTTATAAAGAGTTTCGCTAAGATGTCACTTAACATGTCAAGGAGTTATCACATCATCAGCCTATGATAGTCCACTGCAGGACGTAGGCCTCTCCTATTAACCCATAATCGCCACGCTGGGCAAGCGGATTGGCGATCGCAGTAATGTATCCACTATGATGACGCTGCTGCCCATCATCAATCGTTATCAAAAATGGCCAGTGACACTTCAATCCCTTAGTTGACTCTTACGACACCCACAGGAGGAGTTGGGGTGGTGACAAATGTATTCTTCCTGCCGTCACCACACGGTCAAGGAGTCATTAAGTGAAGACAAGCAAAAGAAGATGTTGTCAAACAATCCGTATGGCACTGGATGCTTAGCCAAGTTGCCAATCGCTAACGCTTAGTAGCGTATCGTAGTTTTCCCTCTCTGTAACCCTTTCATATTAGTGCGACAAACACAGTTAGCTGCCTTTCGTTTACGATTGACGATTAAGCGTTAGCGATTGGCAACTTGTCTAAGTACCCTGGTCTCATCGCGAGCTACTAAGCTATGAACTATCGTCTATAAACGCGAACAAAAGATCCCTACGCACTAAAAGAGACACGGCGATTTTCGCCCGGCGCGGCGATGATAGCTGATAGCTGGGCGAGTATAGCCGTGTCACATAGGAGTGTATATCTTTTGTTCGTGTTTATAGCCGATAGTTCATAGCTTAGTAGCTCGCGGTGAGACCAGAGCCTAGAACATTGCTAATCTACTGACTTGCTCTTTAATTTGTGATGTAATTGCTATCATTTGTAAGTCTTGCGCAGTAAACTATAAATTAGATATCGCCTTTTAATTATTGTTATTATTGCGATTGAGTACCCAAGATTGCTACATGACATGATACGACCAGAAATCCCGACAAATAGATTAGATTATCATCAGCCTATGTTAGTTCACAGCTGGACGTAGGCGTCTTCTATTAACTATGCGTATAGACGCATTAGTAGGTAAATGCTCTTAATCACCACGCTGGGCAAGCGGATTGGCGATCGCAGTAATGTGTCCACTATGATGAGGCTGCTGCCCATCATCAATCTTGTAGAATGGTCAGTGACACCTCAATCCCTTAGTCGCCTCTTACGACACCCGCAGGAGGAGTTGGGGTGGCGACAAATGTATTCTTATTGCCGTCACCACACGACCATACGCAACATAATCCGTTGATATAGTTTAATTTCTTGAGTAATCATCATCATCATCAAAGATCGCAGGAGTATACTGGATGCGGGTGGCGCAGGAACGGTCATTGTGGCAATCTTTGGAGGCCTATGTTCAGCAGTGGACGTCTTTCGGCTGATATGATGGTGATGATGATGATGAACCGTAGAAAATATTAAATGTTGGGAGTCAAAGATACACTTATAATGTAGCTAAAATGTTGTATAGGTCAAGCTAAAAGAGCAGAGTCTGCGCTCAGCAGACATTAATTGCAGCTGGTTTAACGATGAAGTCTTAAAAGGAAACGAAGTAAACTGATGGCTTATGATGGTCCCGTTTTATCTATTTATCGTGTTATGCGTCACTTTCCCACTTGTGTACTTATTAAGGTGCATGCAGACCAAAAG
Source organism: Thaumatotibia leucotreta (assembly GCA_025490895.1). NCBI lineage: Eukaryota > Metazoa > Arthropoda > Insecta > Lepidoptera > Tortricidae > Thaumatotibia > Thaumatotibia leucotreta. Next base: position 6,579 of record JALPQI010023331.1, read on the forward strand.
AGCATTCGCTGTTCTAAACCCCACTCTACGAAATCAACGAATCGCGTTTCGTTTAACGATCGAATTTCGTAGAGTAGGGGGATAGAACAGCGAATGCTCTTTTGGTCTGCATGCACCTTTAGAACGTGACAGCAACGCCGACAAACGATTAGACCGGTACCATCATAAGCCTACAAGATTAGTGATCGCAGTAATGTGTCCAATATGATGACGCTGCTGCCCATCATCGATCAAATCAAAGAATGGTCAGTAACACTTCAATCCCTTAGTCGACTCTTACGACACCCGCGGGAGGAGTTGGGGTGACAAATGTAGTATTCTTACTGCCGTCACCACACGGCTTCACACGCTTTCGAACAAACTCTAGTAAATATTTAGTAAATATACCTGTCTCATCATCATCATCATCATCAGCCTATCATAGTCCACTGCTGGACGTAGGCCTCTCCTATTAACTATGCGCATGGACGCATTAAGAGGTAAATGCTCATAATCGCCACGCTGGGCAAGTGGATTGGCGATCGCAGTAATGTGTCCAATATGATGACGCTGCTGCCCATCATCAATCAAATCAAAAAAGGTCAGTAACACTTCAATGTGTTAATCGACTTTTATGATCTCCGCGGGAAGAGTTGGAGTGACAAATGTATTCTTACTGCCACACGGCAAACTTTTTGAACAAAGTCTAGCAAATATTTAGTAAATATACCTGTCTAAATGTTACCAAATCGCAGGTTCGCACAGTTTAATACGTTCTCTTTTCCCTGACCCCACGCTGAATGGCATCGGATGGGCATTTCAATTCTGGACCTTCATACTCCAATACGAAGTATGCGTAAACATGTTCCGTTGAAGCGTAGCGTATCTTTATACATATATGAATAAATAATAAATAAATATTAGGGCAATCTTTCATGCTAAGTAGAAGTCTACAGCTACTACACTCGCGGTAAAAATACGGGTCAGGTCGATTTTTTCATAGAAATTACTGAAAACATGCTATGCAATAAATTAAAATATATATTTATAATAAAAGTGGAACTGTTTTTAATTTTTTTTACCTACACTATACGTATGCTAACTGTCTCAAACCTAATATATGTAAGCTTTCCTATATGGTATTTAGCATGTTGTCAAAAGTCTTATATAAATTGTTAGGTATATTAGGTTTGTATGTCAATAAAGATTATTATTTATTTGTATCTCTCTTTGATCACGGGCCTATAAATCCCGGTCTTTTGATAGGCTTGCGCGGGGATACAGATCCAACACGTAGAGGCCCTTTGGAGAAATTTGCTGTGTTTTACACCTGCTGCAACCCATTCACGGGCACAAAAATAGATATCCGTGAACCGGTCCCAGCAGGCATATAGAGGCTATTGGAGATTATATGGAAAAGACTAGTGGGTTATGGTGATGAAGGTTGGATGGATAAGAGATGGAACTATAGAAAAGAGGTCCGGACACCTGCCATAACAATGATTTATCTTTGCTATCGAGGCAGGCGGTGACTTGCCGCCGACTAGATGGGCCCCCGTAAATGCCGTCACAAGAGACAGCCAGGGGCAACACCGGTGTAGGCGGCTCAGGAGTGTAGAGAGGTGTACACCGCTTTCTGCGCAGTGGCTTGACGGCCGCTGCACCAACTCGCGACTTACGCAAATTTACACTTCCACCCCTGGAGCCTATAGCTCTGACGACTCCTCTCTGGACGGCCAGTTAAGGCAAGCCAGAGCTGAGAGTCCTACGGGTCCCCTTGGGGTTCCACTCCGACCGACGAAGACACGCAGGAGAGACCCTGACCAACTCTCGGGAGCACTCGGGTCCGTGGGGTCGTTACTCCCCAACAGCTCGCCACAAGCTGCCCTGCGGCCAGAGATTATTATTATTATTGAACTTATTTTGAAAAAATATTTGTAATCTGCATGTTTGCATTATTTTCTATGAAAAAAAACCACCTGACCCGTATTCATTGACCGAGTGTGTATGTATGTATATAATTATAAATTAGATGCCTAACTACATAATTTTACGTGAGGACAAAAACATACAATAAATTAATAATGTCACTGATCTCCTGAAAATATACATTTAGGAATTATATAGGACGTTCACCTTAAAAATAAGACAAGTTAAAAACGTTGCCAATGTACCCTAGATATTTACTTACTGGAAATATTTAAGTAGGCTCCCATCACTTCTGTTCCCAATTTATTTATTTTCTTGTTCCGTATCAATGAACAATTTATCAACTTCCCACGAAAAATAAATTGATAAGCTTTTTCAGCAGGGGCTTACTTTCTTCCACTTCACCACTTCTATACAGGGTGTAATCGTCAAGTGTTGCCAGGCCATAATTCCGTAAATATAAGGTCCTAATTTATTAGTTGCAGATATTTTAACACATGATACTTTACATTCAAATAATTAACTTTACTTAAATATAAATTAAGAATTCTTTTCATGTAACTTTTTTGACGTCATTTTCCTCACAAAAAAAATAATTATAATTTCCTCTAAAGAAATCATCATGTGCATTATCACATGTCACAATAACACTATCTGTCATGCCATCAAACGACACAATCCAACGGAAAATAACATGACATTGACAATCAAGTATTTGATTTATCGACGTGAAGTGGCCAGTTCCAGTTAAATGGTACGTAAAAGAGGTACTAGAATCTGTTCAATGAGTTTCCATTTAATAATCACATAAACAGGGTGTTTTTACGCAGCAAATTGGTTTTCCGTTTTCTCCAAAAAAACATCGTAAAAGCTATAATGTTTCACGGTTTAATATACTCCAGAGACCGAGTACTATCAGCTGTAAAAATATCTGCATCTAATAAATTAGGACCTTAGGTATATAACAGATACCAGAAAACTTCTAACTGATATCGAATAATTATTTGATAAATGGTAGTATTATTATTTTATTACAATGCATTCGTACAAATAACGAATCTCTAACAGTTTTATCTGTTATGACACCCGACATTTTTTAAGGCTAGTCGTCATACTAAATGTATGTGAGCGTTTTAACTTAGTATTTTTAATATTACTCCATCTATTTAGAAAAAGTTATTAATGCAATTTTACTCGTTGGGTAACGCACTTTCGATTTGGAAGTTTTCTGATATCTGTTATATTTACGGAATTATGGCCTGGCCACACTTAACGATTACACCCTGTATAGCAATGGAATTGAGTGACTGACAGCGATATTAATAAAATGAAGGGTCCACGGAAAAAAATGTCCAGTGCTTAAAAAAATCAGGGCAAATTCACACCTTATTCTGTTAAAAGTAAGGTGTTTTTTAATCGACTTCAAAAAAAGGAGGAGGTTCTCAATTCGACTGAATTTTTTTTTTTTTTTTTTTGTTGTATTTATGTTACCTGATATCTCCGAGAATAGTGAACCGATTCTAAAATTTCTTTTTGTGATCGAACGTGTATTACCCCGAGATGGTCCCATTGGCACCAAGTTGGGGTCTGATGATGGGATCCTGGAGAAATCGAGGGATCTCTTCAAATGTTATAGGTACATGTATGGCGCTTTTGGTAATTTTCATTCATTTACAAGAATTTGCATTCAGAAAGTAGGATTTGAGGAAACCAATGATGGAAACAAATCGGGAATCTTGGAGAAACCGGTTGAAGTCGGTTTTTTAAATTTTTAATTTGGTGATTATTTCTTCTGTAATTTGAATTGATTAGACATGTTCTTTCCGTGGACCCTTCAAGTACACATTTTTCCGTTGCAATGTCTATAGTCTTAAACACAAAACTATCAAAACTCATTCATACTAAAATTATATTTCACGCTACTCACGTTTTTAAGTTGAAAAATGCTCGCCATGTTTCGCTCCGTATAAATAGCTTTTTCAAGAGCCAATAGCTACGCGACGAAGACTATAGTTTTCTATATTAACGAAAACGTAAACGTGAGTAACCCACGTTTTTAAGTCAAAACATGTTCGACATGTTTCACTCCGTATATGAGGAGCTTTTTCAAGAGCTAATCGCCATGGCTGCGCGACGAAGACTATCTTCTATATTAAAGCTAGGGTGGACCATATCAACATGTATTATGGTAAACTTGTTACCATGGTAAAATAATACTTAGTGCAAAAAAGACCAACATAAAAGTAGGTAGGTAAAGCATAAAGCAATGAAACTAAACATAAGCCCGTATCATCATCATCATCTAAAATCGTTTTCTAATTAATAAAAACATAAATAACTGGTGAGTTTTAGAGGAGGACATAGCATTACGAAATGCGGTATTGATTCTCTTCTTCTCTTCTCTTCCTGCTTCGCTTTCCTCAGTGCTGAGGGTAGTGACCTCCTCCGTGGATCACATGGTTTTTTGTCGTTGTTTTCCAGGCCTTCCGATCTTTTGCGACTTCCAGAGCATCATGGATCTGGCGGAAAGTGATTTGCCAACCTGGTCGGACCATCGCATTGGACTGCGACCTCTCTTAGCGGTATTGATTAGCTTATTTAATTAACGTACCTAATCAACGGTCTGAGCGGCAGGTATCTTCTTATGTCATCACATCAGCATCACAATAGTGACATGACAGGTGACAGAGATGATTGGTTACCTGGTTAACGACATTGGTCTAAGGCGACCGGCTTAGCGGAAAACCATACGTGCGAGAGGGAGTTCCCACATCGGCATCTCGCTCAAACTTATAGATTCGCTCGCAGCCTTAGACCAATGTCTTTGTGATGTTATCAGCAGTGTTATTCACTTAAGAAAACCGCCTTGCTATCAGCGCTGTGTCAGCGCTGCGGCAGCATCGAGCCTAAAAATGGTAATCACTAATGCACTTTAAACGACACTAGCGCTCGGCGACAAATGCGGCGTGAGCTGGTACTACACTGCGTCGAGAGTTACCGCCTACAGTTCGACGACAGCTGTTCTACGTTAGTGAATACCGTTTTTCACAGCGCTGCGCTCGACGTCGAAGTGAAGGTTGTCTCGTCGTCGAGCTCGTTGATGAACGCAGCGTCATATGTGTGAATAAGAGAATAGCATAGCTGGGCAAAGAGATAAGGGACCGCAATGTCGATGGCGCTTACGTCTGGCGGCGTTAAATTTGTATACTAATTTACGAACACAAAATGCGCCATCGACAATCCGGTTCTTTACCCAAAACATGTCGTTTGTCTCCGTCACACCAATGAAGCCTTCGCTGGAGTGGCAGACCCTGATGCATGTAACTTACCACAACATCTTTCATGACGTAAAGCGGACTCTCTTCCATTTGGCCTCTCCGTAGCGGACTTTGGTTGTTTCTGGTGACAAAGAGATAAAATCCGTTATTATTTCACATCACATCATCAGCCTATCTCAGTCCACTGCTGGACGTAGGACTCTCTCATTAATTATGCTTGGACGCATAGGAGGAAAATGCCCACGCTGGGCAAGCGGGTTGGCGTACTGGGCGGGGATGGGGTACTCGACTGTCCTTAAATATATGAAAGCCATTATTCTCATGCTTAAGACATCTTAAAATGCAATCTCCGAACTGCAATTTGGGTGTATGTGTATGCGCCCTCTTAAGATGTGATGTCTGATGTGACTTGATTTGAATCGTGTTGGCAGCGAACTCTTTAGCTCCCAAGTTAGTTTAGTATTATTGTTAGCTTTAAGTTTATAGTTGGGGACTGAAAACCAGCGCCCTCGCTGAGTCATAATCCATTTTGCTGCACAAACATGTATTTTGTTATTACCTATGTTTATTTACTTATGTAACCTA
>JALPQI010023332.1:0-18069 GCA_025490895.1 Thaumatotibia leucotreta
GGTGACAGTTTTTGACTTATGATTTTTTTTAGTTTTTTCTTTAATGTGTTGTATCTCAGAATGTATAAAAGCGAATTGCTTCAAATTTTGAAATAATGTTCTTTATTTAGATATGCATCGAATTTAAAAAAATTAATATCGATTGTCGTATAAAAAAAAGAAAAAAAAAGGCCAAAAAATTTTTCATATTTTTTTTTGTGTACCTATGAAGTAGTGACACCTCTATTTTCTTTTTCTAATTATAGACCATACATTGGCCTACTAGTTGCCTAAGTATCAAAATTTTCCAAGCGGTACTTCTTACCAAAAATCGGCAATATGTGTGGTCAAGTTCTGCATTCAATCGGTGTTTTTCAATGTAGTATACAAACTCTTCATTTATATTTGAGTTTTCTTATCAGGTTATCTTATTTAAGAGTAAATGCTAATGACAACTTAATGTCATCATGATGCAAGCTGTTTATTTCATTATTAATCGGCCGTTTACCATTTCAACTAGCGTATCTCGATAATATTTAACTGCAATGAATCAAGAAATATATTATTTTTAATGAATATCTCATAAATAATATCGAATTACGCTAGTTAAAATAATAAACGGCCGATTAATAATGAAATAAACAGCTTGCATCGTGATGACATTAAGTTGTCATTAGCATTTACTCTTAAATAAGATAACCTGATAAGAAAACTCAAATATAAATGAAGAGTTTGTATACTACATTGAAAAACACCGATTGAATGCAGAACTTGACCACACATATTGCCGATTTTTGGTAAGAAGTACCGCTTGGAAAATTTTGATACTTAGGCAACTAGTAGGCCAATGTATGGTCTATAATTAGAAAAAGAAAATAGAGGTGTCACTACTTCATAGGTACACAAAAAAAAATATGAAAAATTTTTTGGTCTTTTTTTTTCTTTTTTTTATACGACAATCGATATTCATTTTTTTAAATTCGATGCATATCTAAATAAAGAACATTATTTCAAAATTTGAAGCAATTCGCTTTTATACATCCTGAGATACAACACATTAAAGAAAAAACTAAAAAAAATCATAAGTCAAAAACTGTCACCGATAGGACGTTGATACTCAGCAGAAATATTCTTCACTATAAGAGGTACTCACAAAAAAATACTAGAGTCTGGTTGATTTAAAGGCTGACTTACTATGAAAATCCGACTATGGCCTTTGTAGGTCGCCCGTAGGTCGATTTTCCAAAGCTGGTACAAAAGGATCGACTAAGTGACAAAAAGTATCTATAGATGCGTAAATGTCAATATAACAGAATGAACATAGGTTGGAATAGCAGGCCCGTGCAAAAATAGCGCTTGCTAGGATTTGAACCCAAAACTTTCAGTTTTTTTATATAAATGGTAAGAAATCTATTGCTTGTCATTGTGACAAGGTTCCAATTGCACCCCACATTTCCCAGACGGCTGCTAATTAGGAATTCTTCAGCGGCAGCAAATTAGGCCGCGGCACAAACGAACAAGCGTTCTATTAAATATTCAATGCATTGACCGATATAAGGCTACAAACACGATACTACCCGGTACAGTCTACATCATATATATCTGAACGGTCAGAGTGCTCACAAACATTTGAGCAGGCTTCTAAAGGTTCATTCATTGGTAGTGACCCTGCCTACGAAGCTGGAGGTTCCGGGTTCGAATCCCTATATCCCTTTATTTGTGTATTTATTTATCACAAATATTTGTTCCTTAGTCATGGCTGTCTATGTATTTAAGTATCTATATGTATCTATCTATTATATATGTATATCGTGGCTTGGTACCCACATCACAAGCCTTAATTGAGCTTACCGTGGGACTAGGTCGATTTGTGTAAGATGTCTCAAGATATTTATTTATTTATTTATCTATTATTTATTATTCAGACCAAACGAGCATTCGCTATTCTAACCCCCTACTCTACGAAATTCGATCGTTACACAAAACGTGATTCGTTGATTTCGTAGAGTGGGGGATAGAATAGCGAATGCGCGTTTGGTCTGAATGCACCTTAATGCCATAGCGTTAGAGTGCATGTTCAGATATTTTGCACAAAGTTTTATTTATTTTTTATTTATAATTAATGATCGGCGGGGGTGAGCTGTTTTGATACTAAATGACATGTATCACGTGACATTTAGTATGAAAACAGCTCACCCCCGCCGTTCATAATTAATCTAAAGTAGAAATAGCAGTAGATACTCGACGCTGCATTAATTTTCGACATGAGCTCTTTTTAATAACTAAGAGTTTTCGATCATCATCATCAGCCTATAGTCCACTGCTGGATGTAGGCCTTTCCTATTAACTATGCGTATAGACGCATTAGGAGGTAAATGCCCATAATCGCCACGCTGGGCAAGCGGATGGCGATCGCAGTAATGTGCCCACTATGATGACGCTGCTGCCCATCATCAATGTTTTATCAAATAATGGTCAGTGACACTTCAATCCCTTATTTCGACGTCGACTCTTACAACACAACACCTGCAGGAGGATTTGGGGTGGTGACAAATGTATTCTTACTGCCGTTACCACATGGCCGATTTTTCGATATTCGAATTTAAATTTTGTCACTTTAACATAAAATGTCTATGTCGATTACTAGGCAATGCAGCGTCGAGCACTGGTTACCCATTTCGTCCCAATCGTGCGACCCATGTGTTTGAATTTACAGGATTTTGTTTTCAACTGAAGGATATTTGAACGTATTGTGAAAACGCAAATCAAATTATTAATTAACTAAATATTTTGATTTGTGCTTTTTATTTTTTCCGCAGTAGTCACACTACTTAATACTATATAAATTATAAATATTGCATGTCATATACCAAAGAAAAAACGACCAAGATCACGAAAAGCGCCTATACGCGCTTATACCCGAGAAAATTTACTGGTGGTTGCTAAAACCGAGGGGGCGAGGGGTGCAGGCATCAGCCGCGAAAGCTGAGCACGTGGGTTCGTTCCCCACCTCGGACGTTGGTGATCTTGGTCTTTCTTTGGTATATGACATCCAATATTTATAATGAAGGATATTTTTGTAACAAACCTCTTTCCAGCTAGGAAATACTGAAGGCTGGTCACTGATATTTAATAATTAATTTCGATACAATACAACACGACTCAATAACTTAATATCCCTATTGATTTTCCCCGGCATCGCTGCCTTGTCGAAACGAAACGAAATTTCAGATTATACGATGTTAAAACTAGAATATTAACAGCCACAGGGTAATTTAGGTCATGCAGTATTTACCAGACCGTAACCACAAAAGGGGTAAAAACGTATGCCCGACTATTTAAAACACATAGCCACATTTGGAGTTTTTTGCGCATCGGTTGAAACTTATGGGAACGCTTACCTGGACTCTTATTCCTATAGCTTACCTACCCTTGCAAATTTGCGATAACAAAACAATTGTAAATACAAGTTGACTCCTTATTCAAAACAATAATCGCGATCACGTCAATTGTCTAAGAAAAGTTTGTCATACAAACTATGTTGTACACTCTGCCAACAACCTTCGGCAGCAGTAAAAGGAGGCAAATTTACAAGATATGGGTTTGTATTATTGATCGACTTCACAGAAAATTTTAATTTTGGTGCCTTTTTTTAGTGCCAAAAGTTGTTATACAGAATTTAACTTCGTAACACAAGAATTAGGACGTTAAATTTTTTTTTCATTAAAGGCCTTTAATTATGTACACATTTTTTGAAATCGACCCTTAAGTACTCCAGAAAAATTACAATTACATAATTACGTACTTACGTTTTACGGTTCATATGACTCGCTAACTGCTAAACCACCATAGCTGGCCTGCTACCGCGAACACAAAATCCCCTAAATTTGTGATCTTCGATGTTCGCGGTAGCAGACCTGCTGCGGAATAAAAGACTTACAAATCGCTCTTTAGTGATAAAAGACCACTGTTGTGTTACCTCTAAATTTAAAATTGTAAATTATTTTATTCTTATTTATTCTTTTCTCTTTTTATTTTAATGCGTTGTGCAATAAAGAGTATTGTATACTAGAAAATTTACCACGATCTTCAAAAATAAATTGTTCTAGAAATTATTTTCGATCTCCAAGTCAGCATACTGGTTGAGGCGAGCTGATTGTAAGAGACAAAGGCTTCCTTCGAGTCAAAGATACAGAATTCACGCATTGTTCTAGAAATTCTTTTGGATCTCGAAGTCATCATACTTCTTGAGGCCTGGTTGTTATGGAAGCGACGAAAACTTCACCCGTCCCAAACAGAAGTTTCCAGGGAAAGTTGAAATTCGTGCTCACGTGGGCAGAGCTAGGTTTTCGCTATTGCTGTCTCTGCCACTCCAAAAAAGCGTCATTCGAGTGAAAGATACAGAATTTACGAACTGTTCTAGAATTTCTTTTGGATCTCGAAGTCACGATACTTTTCGAGGCGAGTTGTTATGTAAGCGACGACAACTCCACCCGTCCCGAACAGAAGTTTCCAGGGAAAGTTGAAATTTGTGCTCACGTGGGCAGAGCTAAGTTTTTGCTATTGTGATAAGTTTTCAAATGCAACTTTCTGAATTTGGCAGAAAATATTGTCCCCGTCTAGTCGGAAGTTCGCTCTAGCCAGCTATTCTGATTCTGTCAAAGATAGGGATGTGAAATGAATCTGGAATTATCGTTTCTTTAGTTAAATGAGTGAATGAGCTTCTTTAGTACCTAGTGAATGTTTGTCAGCGTCTGTATTAGCTTAAGTAGTTGGTAGTAACCTTACATATTATGAAACCCGGTGAGGGAATTCATTTGCGGGTTAATCATAAATATTTGTTGCTTGGTCTTGGTTAACATGTATTTAAGTATCTAAACCCTGTTCCGTGCAGTAGACTTCCTTATCGTATAGTGTTGTTCTTTTTACAATTTTAACATAGAGTTTCACCAACAAACAAATTTAGAATTTTAGATATTGATTTTTTATCTATGACTAAACCAAATTATATTATTAAAACAATCGAATTTATATGTTGGTCAAAATAATCTTCCTGAATAGATAGGTATTTCTGTATTAGAATGTTATTAAAAATCTTCTAAAACAAAATAATACGTTAACATCATAAAATAAGGTAAGGAAATCTCTACTGTACGCAACAGGGTTATGTTTTCAAAATGACGAGCGTTTGTCCGATCCTTACTGATAACCTCCTCATTTCTGAAGTCGGTTAGTAACTCACTACTAACGTGCTACATGAAAACATTACTCTCATTTCTGGCTCAGTCGGGCAGACAAGCTAAGCCTAATATATAGCCGGCCAATAATTGATACGACGCCGTATAAATCACCACGTATTTACTACGTAGCTTTGAAACTAGAACGACGTATCAAATTACGCTACTTGGTCAAGAGCGTACTTAAGAGGAAATGGGGGTTTTTTCCTTGAAAACTCATTTCACTGTTTCCTCCCTGGATATTGACGTTTAAAGTGTAGCGTACGTTTGTATGTTTACCCCCTTATTCATAAACGTCTCCTAACTTAGCAAGACGCTAAGTATTGCTTGTCCTTATCGCTCGTATCAAAATGTCTATAAGATCGAAAGGGACAAACAATACTTATGTTATCAAACTGAAAACCCTTCAAAAAATACTAAAACTGACACTTATAAAACACAATTATACAAATTTCGCATATTAAAAAAAAAGGAAACATACCAAGAATACCAACATCCTGTAGTCTTATGATGGTCCAGTGTTTAATCGTTTGTCTTCGTTGCCGTCAGTTTTTGACAAATGTGCGAGCGCGAAAACGACACTCAGCACGGTAACGATAAACGGTAAAAGCGCTACCATCACAAATGAATTCATTACTTATTTGAAGTTAATTATATTATAGATCTATTTTACGGCACAGTAAAAATATATTTTGTCACCACTCCTTCCCGCGGGTTCATCATAGCGGACACATTACTGCGATTATTTATTGAGTAGGCTTAGGAGGTTAGGAATGTGTTTATTTATCATTACTATTATTATAGTATTAAATTACACTTATCATTGTCTAGGTAACCTAGACACTGATAAGTGTAATTTAATACTATAATAATAGTAATGATAAATAAACACATTACCGGGACCTATCACATCACCAGTCTATCTCAGCCCACTGCTGGGCGTAGGCCTCTCCTATTAACTATGCATGCATATAAACGCAAAAGTAAATGCCCATAATCGCCACGCTGGGCAAGCGGATTGGCGATCGCAGTAATGTGTCCGCTATGATGAACCCGCGGGAAGGAGTGGTGACAAAATATATTTTTACTGCCGGGCCATTCCATATGAAATCATCAGATTCTGATTTAATTCCGCGCTGACGGATTTTTAAACAGTTTGAAAAAAATCAAGGGTGATAGTCTTAAGTAAGTTGTACACTCGAACAATTGGAACCCTAGGCCACTCTAGAACCATGTCAAAATGAAAAGCCGTTTGAAATGTCTTACAATCTGATTGATAACGTTACTTTGACATGGTTCCTGAGTGGCCTAGGGTTCCAATTGGTTGACTGTACGTAAACCGTCAATACTTTTTTTTTTACTTGCTGCTCATCCAGATGGGGCCCGCTTTAAGTTTCAATTTACCTGTTTTTGAGGTTCCACGAGAAGCGATGTTAATTTGTTTCGGTAACTAATATACATTTTTTATATATTTTTTCTGATTCTCTAGTAAACGTACTTTAAAATGTTATTATCAATATGCATCAAGCTATTTTACTTATTCCATCATAAATGTTGAAAGTTTTGTGAATATTTTCAAATTCCGCCCATTTTCTATTGGATTTTGCAGCATGTCTACTGAGCTTAGGGAATTATTTTTTTTTTTACTGTATAGTACAAGTATTGCTCTCATAAAATAACTGAGAGTTTGATCACAAACTTTTAATTTAGCTGAAAAAAAGAATGGTAAAGTTGGCCATTTTACGAAATTGCTCAACTTTGACTTCAAATTTCATCATGTTTGGCAATATAAAAAAATCCAAATAGTTATACAAAAGATAGTACCAACTCTATTCTATAGGAATCCGTTTCATTAGGTTTGTGTTTTCGATTTCTGTGAGAATTATGATTTTTTTTAATGTCCATTTTTCGCAACTTTTTACGACTATTTTCCGGCGCTCTATGACTTCACTATTTTAAATAAAACACATTAAATTATTCGTAACTATATTTTATTAGTCATTAACAACAACAAGAACCTTTATTTAAGCTGCGATGTACGTAATTAAGTATGTCAGTGTGTATGAATGACCCTTGTGTTAATGCACGATTTACGAATTCATGTTCATATCATGCAAAAGTCACCAAAAAAGCTTGTCACAAATAGATATGTAATGTATATATGTGCGTGTGTGTGTGTAAAGTATTATTACCTGACTACCTTTACGACATTAACATTTTTAGAGTAGGAATATCTTCCGGCTCGTAAGGTGCCGTTTGAAACTGGCACAAAATTATGATACGACCTGGTATTTTTTATTGTTATCGCATTATTGAATCAACATCATTACTCTTATCTAAAGACAGTAGGCATGTGTAATAAAACCTATAAGTATCCTATTTCAGACGTATTATAAGATGTGCCACTAGCATTTTCATGCTTACCATCAAGAAAGTGGTGTACCACTTTTTTGGTTGACTGTACATAGTAAACGAGGGAATCAACAATCATAATTTTGTTGTTTATTACGTTTATAAATGTTGTCCGTGATAAAAAAAAACATTAACTTAAACAACTACTTTGAAACTTCTTGCTAACTTGTAGATTTCAAAAAATCATATCTCTTTCTAAAACCAATAACACAATATAAATAAAGATGATTTACAAAGAGCAAAGTAAGTTCTTCTCTTCTGTGTACTTTTCAGATCTTTAAACTTTGCCAAACATGGTTTTTTTTAACGTCATAAAAAGCAAATTCTACAAAAATGGGTTTGTAATTTACTGTTTTTTTAAGTTAGAAGAACTAAATTCAAAAATATTGTTAAAGTTTTCCTTTAAAGACTATTTGAGCTTTGGGGTTCATCATAGCGGACACATTACTGCGATCGCCAATCCGCTTGCCCAGCGTGGCGATTATGGGCATTTACTTTTGCGTTTATATGCATGCATAGTTAATAGGAGAGGCCTACGCCCAGCAGTGGGCTGAGATAGACTGGTGATGTGATAGGTCCGTTTTAGCACCCGGAAATTTTTGACTTATTTAATTTTTATATAATTATGCTTCTAGCTCCCATTTCCTCTTAAAAGAAAATAGAATACCGGATAAAACAACATGAAATAAGACTATTTGAAAGGATTTTACAAGGGTTGACAATGAAAGCTGAGAAGGGCTTGAAAGGTTAAAGGTCTCTGCCCACTAGACCGTAGCATACCATGACCGTAGCATGAACGTATCAGACACGGAATGTGAGACGACACGGACTACTATGCCCACTATAACGTGTGTACATCGTTTCATGTCCGTGCTAAGCCCGTTTAGTGACCGTTGCATCCGCGTCGCAACCACGTATCATCCGCGTCACAATTACGTATCATCCCCGTAGTATGAGCGATTCATATCCGTCGTTATCGTTCCATTGTCACAGTTTTATCAGTTGCAAATTGTTTTCGCGCCCTTTAGACTACTATCGCTGTGCTAGTATTAACCTAGGAGTTTAATTCTATACCTATTTTTCTGAGCAGACATCGTAAACTGCGATCGAAATCAATTGAAGTACCTACTAGAGTTGTTACTGAGTCAAGTCAAAGTCCAAAATTATTTATTGAGTAGGCTTAGGAGGTTAGGAATGTGTTTATTTATCATTACTATTATTATAGTATTAAATTACACTTATCATTGTCTAGGTAACCTAGACACTGATAAGTGTAATCTATGATATTAAACTAAAACTTCTTGGAATTGGTAAATATATTGTCTATATTATGAGAGTACATATGTTCTTGTCATGATTGTCAATGTGACTCCGTCAAATACTGGTTTTGTTTGATTATTTTTACATCTTCTAATAGTTTTGGAACAATAATTAATTTGGCTTTTCGAAAAAAAAAAGATATCGATTTTGTGTTATAAAAATCTAAAACCAATAAAATTAATTTAGAAAGCCACATCAAAAGCATGGTTCTTGCCATGTAAAAAAAGAAACAAATTGTGCAATCTATCTGGATAAATTCGTTAAGTTATGTGAATGTTTCAAAATTGATATTTCTTTTAATTATTTGGTTTGTAAGAAACGAAGTAATATTTTTTAATCTCGATGAAAATCTTCGGTTTGCGGGTTTACAATCAATTAAGTTTTTTTTTCAGAAAATAGCGATGCTGATTATATTGTTTCCGTTTTCTCGCCATAAGAAAATTATTACTCACTATCAAAAGTGAAAAATTTGGAGAGTTTTGGATAAAAATTGTAAATACAATACAAAAATGTAAATAGAACCCGTATGCTCACCGTTTCGCCGCCTGCGCACACCGTACCGGCAACGTTGCGTGCCATGCACGTAGCGTGTCGGGGCCGGCAAAATATTCTCGCCGACAATCCTTGCCGGTCCGTGCATGGCACGCGACGGTGTTGGCCGGCGACGGAACGTCCTAGTGGGCATAGTCTCATACTTTTCCATACAAAGAATATTTTTTTGTCTGATACGTTCATGCTACGGTCATGGTATGCTACGGTCTAGTGGGCAGAGACCTTTAAAGTAAAACTGCGAATTATACACGTTTACCTAATGCGTCTGCTGTAAGTAGATGACATGTGGTGACGGCAGTAAGAATACACTTGTCACCGCCCCAACTGGCCATTCTTTTAGAAGATTTGTGATGGGCAGCAGCGTCATCATTATGGACACATTACTGCGATCGTGAATCCCCTTGTCCAGTGTGGCGATTATGGGAGTTTACCTCCTAATGCGTCTATGTGCATTATTTAATAGGAGAGGCCTACGACAAGCAGTGGACTGCGACAGGCCGATTATGATGTTATTTAATTTATTTACATTTTACAATTGCAGTTCGATTTGGATTACCAATATCTTAGGTACCTAAGCATCTGTGCGACTTGTATGGAAGTGCGCACGCTCAAGGTCCTTGGGACTTAGGATTGGTGGTGACCCATTGAAAATCGGATTGATTATTTAATATTACATTTAATTGGCGTGTTCATTAATACACAGTTAGGTAGGAAGTGTTCGACATAAACGGGGCCCGTGAGAACGTACGTGGATGCTAACCCCCCGCGCGTCCCGCGCGCCGATCCATTTCTGCAACGTAGTGGGATTAGCCTTACACGTGTGTTCCCACAGTAATCCCCCCCCCTTTTTGAAAAAAAAAAAAAACAACTGCCCAGCATGGCGATTATGGGTATTTACCTCCTAATGCCTGTCAGCCTCCGTAGCCTAGTTGGTAGTGACCCTGCCTTACAGCCTTGTATTCGTATATTTATTTATCACAAATATTTGTTCCTTGGTCATGGCTGTCTTATTTATTTAAGTATCTATATGTATCTATGTATTTTATATAATATATCGTCGCTTGGTATACCCACATCACAAGCCTTAATTGAACTTACTGTGGGGCTAGGTCGATTTGTGTAAGATGTCCCAAGATGTTTATTTATTTATTTATTTAATGCGTCTATGTTACGCATAGTTAATTAGAGAGGCCTATGTTCAGCAGTGGACTGAGGTAGGTTATTGCTGTGTGTTGTAAATAGTGTAAACTCGACTACTCGTATAGTATAGTCTAGCAAATCAAACTGTCATTTAAAAACCGGCCAAGAGCATGTCGGGCCGTGCTCAGTATAGGGTTCCGTAGTTATTCAAAAACGGCCGAGTCGATTATGTTCGAAATATTTTAAAGTACTCTATAAGCCCACCATTCATGATTTTTTTCATATTTTTTGGACCCCCGGATCAAAAGTTAGAGGGAGGGGACACAAGTTTTTCTTATTCTGGAGCGGTTATCTCCGAAAATACTAACTTTAGAAAAAACTTTCTTTCTACGACCTTTAAGAGACCTATTCAATGATACCCCACACTATAGGATTACAGCAAATAAAAAAAAATATCCCCACTTCACCAGTTGGGGAGGTACCCGAAAAAATATATCTAGTTTTTATTCTACCACTTTGTTGGCATGATTAATATGTATACCTGTACTAAATTGCAGATTTCTAGTATTAACGGCCACAGACGGACAGACGGACATGGCGAAACTATAAGGGTTCCGTTTTTGCAATTTTGGCTACGGAACCTTAAAAACCGGTCAAATATCGGGAGTCTGAGGCTTTTCTGTGGCTTGTGAAACATCCTGTACTTATTTCAGCTTAATGATGTGGTTTTGCAACCCGTGCAAGCCTTTCACCTGCTGAGTTATTAAATGGTGAACATTTTATAATTAGGCATTGATTTAGAATATATAACTGGATCCCCAAACAGCTCAAAAAAATGGGCTGCAGAAGTAAATATTGCGGTCCTTGTGCTCCGCTATTCAGTTCTGACAGTTGACATTTGGTCACCTTACGGTATAGCATCATTATTCCTTAAACATAAAAAGTTTATACTATTTTGCGGTGTTGTTCGCAAATTTGACACTTATTGCTCACTTCACAAAGTTTTTTATTCTTTGAGTTTTTTTTATTAGGTATAGTTTATTGTAAGTGAGCGTTATTAGCTTCAACTGAAACATGATAGAAATGACTTTTAGTGCCACTTTTCTTGGTTTTTTTGTTTGGCTCTGTGCGTCCATTTATTATTTAATGTCATTGTAATTTAGGTCATGTCGAAAACCAATTCTTTTGAAATTTCACTAAGCAGCAGTGTGATTTGGTGTTGCAAAGGCGGAGAGCCTTCAGCCGCTCGGCCACATTGAGCATATGACACTCAACTGGTCCTACCCGCAGTTAGCGATTGATCAGCTATAAAAAGGAACAAAAGATAACCTCCCGTGTAAAGAAAAGAGACACGTGTGAGGCAGCTGTGGCAGTCATGCCCACGCGATGTTTATCTAATAATTATCAAAAAAATTGGTAGGTATTAAACTAGGAATTATTATTTGATCCGACGTATAAAATTTTATTAAAATTGTTCAGATTTTAAGAGATATGTAGAAAAAATATTTTGCTATTAACACTGAAAAAAATGATCGCTTGAAAGCCTATTTTGCATCGAAATCATGAAGTGAACTGAAAATTCTGACCGGTACTGTAGGTACCTACATTTAACGAAATAGTCTACTTTGTCGGAAACGTGACGGCTAAAACAGCTACCTTAGAAGTATATAGAAAGCGCGAGAATTCTGTATAAATATAAGCACAGTTACAAAATTAAGATACACTTAAAATTGCATTCGTAACTTTCTTAAATGTACACGAAGAACGGCGTCACGTAACCGACATCACCATCATCATCAGCCAATTGACATCCACTGCTGGACATAGGCCTCCCCCAGAGAGTTCCACAAAGATCGGTCGTGAGCTTTCCGCATCCATTGGACACCCGCAACCTTTACCAGGTCGTCGCTCCATCTTGTGGGGGGCCTTCCCACGCTGCGCCGTCCAGTGCGTGGTCGCCACTCGAGAACACGCCGACCCCACCGGTCATCGGTCCTCCGGGCAATATGGCCAGCCCACTGCCACTTCAACCTGGCAATTCTTCGGGCTATGTCAGTCACTTTCGTTCTTAACCGACATTCTCGTGGAATTCGCCTTTACGAATCCACCCATAGTCAGGAGTATCCCATCAATTACCTCAACAAACACTCATGAACTTTTTACAATAACAATTTAATATTCACGACGGAATTCCAGTTCCATAATACAGGAGATCGTTAGCGGCTGTCGCCTTAGGCGGGCAATTCATCACAAGTTTTATTCCCAACTTCGCCGTAAATAGATTATCTGGGCCCACTTAGCGGATTCTTACTTTACAACACCGAAAAGTCATATGTCTGACGTTTAGTACTTACTTTCACAAAGATAGTACCTTTCTAAACTAGCTTGGTAGGCGCAGTTAGGCCGAATAGGTTGACAAAGGCGTGTATAGTATGAAGGTTATATGGATATAAGACCTTTTGGTTTGGTTTGGTAGTTTAATAGTTCTGCTGAAGAGTTGGTGCGTTTGAAGATTTAGCGCGGTAGGTAAAGTTAAATCTAAAAGCCAGAAAGTTTAGTAGAACGGAAAATTAAGAAATAAAAAGTGCTTTTTAAATAGTTCAAAAAGTTTTGACTAACGTCATTTACGTCATCAAGACTAAGGTACCTAAAGCAGTTCTCAAAGAGGTAAATGTGGTGGATTTTACTCAGCATCATTGACTGTACCAGCCTAGCTAGGTTAAAAGGGTTGTTAACTTGCTATTAGTTTAAATAAATAAATAAATATCTTGGGACATCTTACATAAATCGACCTAATTCCACGGTAAACTCAATTAAGGCCTGTGATGTGGGTACCAGGCGACGATATATATAATAGATATATACATATAGATATTTAAATACATAGACAACCATGACCAAGGAACAAGTATTTGTGATAAATAAATACACAAATAATGCCCTCGCCAGGATTCGAACCCGGAACCTCCAGCTTCGTAGGCAAGGTCACTACCAGCTAGGCTACGAAGGCTGACATAATTTAATTTATGTCACCAACCGTGACCTCACTAGTGGCTCCAATGGAAGACCAGCGCTGGACTGTGATTACAGCCCAGCAATATGCTGAATTGGAGACGATTTTGTGGCACTTAGTTTTCTTACATTTATGTTTATTTTGTGTTTTAATGTGTATGTTGTGTCACAAATAAATGTTTTTTTCTTTCTTTCTACCAATTTTTATCAATATCGAAGATATAATCCAAATGTACACCTTTTTTTAATTGCTTACCTATACTAAAAATTATTGTTGAAATTTTAATATTTCTCCCTAATTTGAACTAGAGATCGAAATGAAATATTGCATATTTTATAGCCAGGGACCTTATTAGCTATCTGAGCTTCGATTCTTGAAACTAAGGTTTAGTTTTCGTAAAACTTTCATTCTGATATTTTTCATGATTACAACCTAAAAATCCAATCTCCGAGTTGCAATTTTGCTTTATCCTCCAACTTAAGGTGAACTATCGTTTTGCGAATATCGCTGTGTGTTAAAACTTTATATAATTTTATAATAAATATTCCGAGCTTCATTTGAATTTAGAACTGATCTTTTAAATCCCGGTTTAATTATAGATGATTAATTGGTTTTAATGTCTGCCTATCTGTGCAGGTTTACTCTAGGGAATGCCCGGTAATGTACCTACTGCATTTTAAAGCTTTCAATATGAACATAATTATTGCATTTTAATCCTTTGCCAAACCTTTAATGTATTCATGTTAAAGTATTATTAATAATAATGATAGGTAATCTGCATTGATCTTTAACTCTTTTAATACTCGACAAATAAACACGAAAACCCTGTATAGCTGGGGCCCATTTCTCGAAAACTTATAATTTGTAATACAAGGGGAAATCCTTGGGCCCGTTTCTCGAAAGCTTGTAACTTGTAATACAAGTGGAAGTCTCTTTAGACATAGCACATACATCTATAAAATATAAATATCTACACACCTACACATTGTAAATTAACGATTCCTTCCTTGGATACAGATTTTTCAATAATATTCGTATTTTTCTTGGCTAAAGTGTTCCCATAATTATGTAATTTTTTAAGTTTTGTTACAGTTTTGCCCCCATAGTTCCGACCCCTATTGGTAATATTCTATGTTACTTAATATTCGTAAAGATTTTGGTATATGACCAGAGACGAAAGATGTTGAAAAGATTATCAAGCTCTAGACCAATGCCGAGTCAATTTACTCTTACAAAGGATCTAAAATTGTTAGATAACTTGATGCATTTCCTTTGCCTCTTACCCCTAATCCGTCAGTCTGGTAAATTGCTGCGGGTACCTATTAAGAGCGATTGTTATCAACCACCAACGTGCAAAATATAAACGGATCGTTTCATTACTCTGCTGGTTCAGAAAATTGTAGGATGCCCACTTTTGATTTGCAACAGTTGGATCTAAGCGACAAGTAGACTACGGATTGGATTCATAAAAGTGTCGCTTAACGTCCCTACTTCACTATGGTGATTGGTGCGACAGTTGTAAAATATCACAGTTACTGATGTCACAAGCCTCCGTAGGCTACTGCTTACTATCTGCTTGCTGCGTGCTTGTTTGCTACCACCATACAATCTTTACTAATAACGTTAATAAAATTTTATTACTTTCCGAAAATTAATTGTTCCAAGGCTTTTTCGTTAATTCTTGACATGAGGTTCGGCCCGTGACAAATTTTTGCTAGAATTATCCTGTTTTTTGTGGCAATAAAAATTTTACTTAGAAAAAATGTGTTTTTTTTTCTTTTTGTGGTTTCAAGATATTACAACGCCTTTTTTTCAATATTCTCACAAAATTAATTTAAGTACTTTAACTTAACATCTCACTCTGCTTTTTGTACTGGTATATAAATAATAATAATAATAAACCGTTTATTTTCAATACAAGTTATACATAGTACAGTTCCATCAGGCTCCAAACTAGGCTGAGCCTGTATCTTGGAAATCTGCGAGAGCGATTGACATTTTGTAATTTGAAATTTAAAAAAGTAGAATCTTAGCGTTTAATGAAAATAATACTAACGTAATAAAATATCATCGTTAAAAATAAAATAAATGTCAAAAAATTATAAAAAACTAAGTTTTTGACAAAACCCGGGCACCAAGTTCCTAATTCTTAGTGGAGTTTAAAAATATAAAATTGATCATGACTCCGATGTGACCCTGTGTATAAATCCTTATTTTATTTCATTTCTGCGTGGTGAAACAAAATATCCAAAAAAATCGTCCGTGTCTATCCAAACGATACCTATGTACTATTAAAGGGTATTCGAGTTAAAATTTAAGGTCCAAGTGGGCGGGATACGTGACTAGGCTCACGAAAGGTTAATAAGGTCGTTTGGAGCATGAGTGCCTACTCGTAAATACAGACTACTTTAGAGAGTGCGGGTTAGACACACTTCAACTATTGGTGTACTTTATATTCTCGTAAATACTAGACAGGGAAAAATGTGTTTAATTCCTCATCATTTCAGCCATAAGACGTCCACTGCTGAAAATAGGCCTTCCCTTTGGACTTCCACATACACCGGTTTCGTGCCGTGACGGCAGTAAGAATACATTTTGTCACCACCCCAACTCCTGCGGGTGTCGTAAGAGTCGACTAAGGGATTGAAGTGTCACTGATCATTATTTGAGAAAAGATTGATGATGGGCGGCAGCGTCATCATAGTGGACACATTACTGCGATCGCCAATCCGCTTGCCCAGCGTGGCAATTATGGGTATTTTCCTCCTAATGCGTTTATACGCATAGTTAATAGGAGAGGCCTACGTCCAGCAGTGGACTATCATAGGCGGCTGATGATGAAGTTATAAAACAGTGGGGGGATAATTTAGAAAAATATACATTGCAACGAGTGGCAGCCACTACCTTATCTATTCCGCAGTATAAATATTCAACCATCTTGTTTTCAATCTCGATTAAACAGAACAAATCAAGCCCTACAGGGCCCAAATCCAATACTTTTAGGCATACCCTTCTGTTTTATTCTACCCTTACAACGTAACGTATGGTCCGGCCCAATCATGCCTCGGTCCCCGTGGA
The DNA here is from genome assembly GCA_025490895.1 of Thaumatotibia leucotreta. Lineage (NCBI taxonomy): Eukaryota > Metazoa > Arthropoda > Insecta > Lepidoptera > Tortricidae > Thaumatotibia > Thaumatotibia leucotreta. Next base: position 16,732 of record JALPQI010023332.1, read on the forward strand.
CCACAATTCAATACTCGCAGACGTGCAAGAATGCCAACTAGGCCTCGAATTATTTATTTGAAATGGACGGGCAGATAAGTGTATATGAGACGTGTAAAAATTGGACAATTCTGGAAATGATTCCTTTAGATGTGTGGATATTTGTAGAAGAATGCGATTTTCGATCGCCGATATGATTACGGGAAGGATGTCGCTCGATTTTAAGATGTTGAATGTTAGGGATCTGAACAGGTACAAGTAACTTACGGTCAATTTATGACTTAAAGTTTTTAATACTCGAAAAATAGTTAAAGTATGTAATTACTCTAAATAGAATGAAACCTTTATGTCGAATAGTGTCAGTGAGAAATGTTATTTTAGAATTATAACTAACGTAACTCATATTAAAATATTATCGAACCGGGTTACTCACGTATTTAAGTCGATGATAGCTCAACATGTTTCGACCCATTAAGAGGGTCCTCGTCTGGAGCACCCTCAGTGAAAGCCCGACGCAGTCCATCAATTATCATTATTATATTATTCATGTCAAGCAATTATCGACTTAAATACGTGAGTATCCCGGTTCGATAGTATTTTAATATTATTTTAAGCCAAAATGAATACATTCAAATGAAAAATCGGTTCTAAGGTTCAACATTTATTTCTATAATTACAATAATTTACAGTTAAACTCTATGATAATATTTATCCTTTGAATATAATCTAAATATCAATATGGGGTCCATCCGAATTCGTCTGACTTATAATTAGTACAACGCATATCTTACATTATTAATAATAGGGAATGCAAGACCAGTTATTTTGATATAGGCATTACCGGTTTAGCATTCCCTAATTAGTAAAAAACCTATCTTACTATGTTAGTACATTTCCTTGGTAATCATTACAAGGTAGGAACACCATACAAAAGCATTTCAGTTATTTTCCATTTTCATAATTTTGAATTTACGGATAAATTTGGGATATTTCTGCTCAGAATCACGAGCTCTGTCGATCCTGATGGGAAACAAATGTCCCTTGGGTTTTTCCTATTTTGTTACCATTTTCCATGTATGTAACTTTGTATGGCGGTAACAAAGGAGTAAACCCGGAAAATGTGTGGACATTGAGCTCGTGGTTCTGAGTAAAAATAGCGTAAATTTTAGCTATTAAACTCAAAATAATGAAAATGGACAATATAAAAAGAAATGCTCACAATAGGTGAATTACGGACGAAACCAGTATTTTACATAGGCAAGGTCACGTTGGATAAGGGTCTCACCAAACTAGTCGACGCCGTTTCGGCTAATCGCGTACGGAAAAAGCTTTATGTCAACGCAATAAGAGCGAGGACAT
>JALPQI010023333.1:0-18183 GCA_025490895.1 Thaumatotibia leucotreta
TTTGTTACTGGCTAAAGTATAATGCTTTGTTTCATTCGTTCTGGGGGTCTACAGCAAACCATCTCCGTGTCACCTGTCACACTTACAGTACATTTACAAGTGTGAGAGAGAATACGTCAATCGTGATTCATGGAAGGCGGTCTTAAGGCGGTCTGTTCCAGGTGGGTAACTCGCTGGACCCCTATTTCTAAGCTTTTGCTGCCCGTCCATTTTTTAACCGACTTCAAAAAGGAGGAGGTTTACAATTCGTCGAAATCTTTTTTTTTTTTTATGTATGTTCCCCGATTACTCGAAGACGCGTGGACCGATTTGGAAAATTCTTTTTTTGTATGAAAGGGTATACCTTCTAGTTGGTCCCATTGTCACCGAATTCAGATCTGATGATGGGATCCTGGAGGAATCGAGGGAACTCTTCAAATGTTGTAAGCACACATGGCATTTTTCATTTATTTTCGAAGACTAATCAAGTATTTGCGTCTAGTCATGAACGTCTTAAGTTGGTGATCTGATGATGGAAGGTACAACTCCTTAGCAATTAGGAGTTGGGGGATAATTCTTTAAATATAACATATTTCGTGTATTTTGGAAGCTATTTGAGTATTTGCCTTTAGGTGGTCATCCTTTCATGTTGGTGAGCTGATGATGGAAGGTACAACTCCTTAGAGATTAGGAGTTGGGGGATAATTCTTTAAATATAACATATGTCATGTATTTTGGAAGCTATTTGAGTATTTGCCTTTAGGTGGTCATAGCCTCATGTTGGTGAGCTGATGATGGAAGGTACAACTCCTTAGAGATTAGGAGTTGGGGGATAATTCTTTAAATATAACATATGTCATGTATTTTGGAAGCTATTTGAGTATTTGCCTTTAGGTGGTCATAGCCTCATGTTGGTGAGCTGATGATGGAAGGTACAACTCCTTAGAGATTAGGAGTTGGGGGATAATTCTTTAAATATAACATATGTCATGTATTTTGGAAGCTATTTGAGTATTTGCCTTTAGGTGGTCATAGCCTCATGTTGGTGAGCTGATGATGAAAGGTATAACTCCTTAACGATTAGGAGTTGGAGGATAATTCTTTGTTTGGAGGATAATATAACAACTGTCATACATTTTCGAGATCTATTCAAGTGTTTGCTTAGTAGTTATGACATGTTGGTAAGCGGTTAGTGATTCTTTAAATAATATAGGCATGCTAAAGCCTGTTACCTATAATCTTTGAAATTATTCATACCCTGCTGATGATAGGTACAATGTATATCTCCTTGATAATGGGAATGGAATGGGAATGTTTGTAGTATTCATATAAGTTAGCCAGTTCAGGTTTTCTGACCTACTACAGTGCAAAACATTCTAATTATAAGTATTTAGAGCATACTAAATAATGATTTTATATAAATTACACAAGGTACTAAAAAGCAAAAAATAAAATATTTTAAAATAAAAATTAAACCGCCTTCAAAACTTCGCCTGATCTAAAAAGTAAAAAATAATTTTAGTTCCTACTTCTTAGGATTTCCTACCCAAACCTTTAAACATTTTACCCTATTCATTGAAATAAAATATTATGGCTAGATACCCTACAGACTTCTTAGAAGTCGGTGCCAAGCCAAATATGTTCACTTCGCGAGTATAAGTATTTGATAGAGCTTTGTAATTTACTATCACTCCTGTTATGCTTTCAGCAAAATTACTGAGGCAGATCATACTGTTGATAAAAGCATAATCGGAGTAAAGGCAGTAAGTTACAAAGCTCTATCTAATATATAACTATGAACGTACCTATTTGGCTTGGCACCGACTTCTAAGAAGTCTGTAGGGTACCTAGCCATAATATTTTATTTCAATGAATAGGGTAAAATGTTTAAAGGTTTGGGTAGGAAATCCTAAGAAGTAGGAACTAAAATTATTTTTTACTTTTTAGATCAGGCGAAGTTTTGAAGGCGGTTTAATTTTTATTTTTCAGAGGCATAATTTTACAAGTACCGCTGGTATATAGACTGGTACTTTACTTACAATACTGTTGAAATTTTGGTAAGTATATAAAATACACGGATTTGTGTATTAATCTGTGTAAAAACAAAATTCTAAATCCATTTTGAAATGTGATCAACTTTGCATAATGTTCCGTGAAATCATTAACTCCGTAAACAAAATAAATAGAAAGATTTCAAATTATAAGTTTAGCAAATTCTATAGCGTACTTTTTGGTCAGACTTGTCTGTTTTTTTCGCGATAAAAATTACAAAAGTAGATATTGAAAAAAGACTATACACTCGTCCTTATTCAATATTTCATCATCAGCCTATGATAGTCCACTGCTGGACGTAGGCCTCTCCTATTAACTATGCGTATAGACGCATTAGGAGGTAAATGCCCATAATCGCCACGCTGGGCAAGCGGATTGGCGATCGCAGTAATGTGCCCACTATGATGACGCTGCTGCCCATCATCAATCTTTAATCAAATATGGTCAGTGACACTTCAATCCCTTAGTCGACTCTTACGACACCCGCAGGAGGAGTTGGGGTGGTGACAAATGTATTCTTTCTGCCGTCACCACACGGCCATTCAATATTTACTTTTGTAGTTTTTATCGCGTTATGTTGTTTTGGAAATTTATATAGATGCGTTTTAGTTTTTTTGTGTCATGCACTTTATGCAATGACGGACGCGAACCGTTACGAAACTTACGAAAGACAAAATGAACGTCAAAATACACCAAGACTCGTCAGACAAACAACCGTATGCCAAAACAAGAAGGCAGTCAAAGAAGGGACTCGCAGACCGCGCGATCCAAACACAAATATTGACAGCGAAAGTTGTTGACCTTGTAACCTGATGTGGCGGAGATTCAAAACTACTTTCGAGACTTGCCGTATGTTTAGAAATGGCAACATTATACTGCTATAAAATTAGTCATCGCTAGGTGTTTCACCGTTTTCTATTACATTTGATAGTTAACTAAGTAAAAATTGATTAAATGATAATTACCTACGTTCCTATTCCTACATCAAGCTTGTCCATTAATCACGTCATACGATTTTGGCCTATTTTAGACCCCCTCGTGATATGGTGATATTTTCAGGTATGATATTTGCAATGAGCGTCAAGCAGAGCAATCAAAATTAGACTTAGACGACTATTTGATGAAGACAAACTGTGATGGAGCAGATCTGCTCCCAAACATACGAAAGATTAAGGATTCTCAACCGTCGAACACTTTTGCAAAATTTTGGGGTCACCAGTACCACCACAGAATCACCTAGGTAATAATAGAACATAGCAACCCGCTCGAATATGGCCCACTCTTCCTCTTTATTTTGTATAAAGAGGTAGAGTAAGTAATTTACACATTACACTGTTGTTGTTTTACATTTTTAATGAATTGAACTGTACGTGTAGCCGTACGTTACTTTCTATCCGGCTCGCTCGCACCAATACGTGAGTACGAGCGGGATGGATAGAAAGTAAGTCCGCGTCAATGAAGCCGCGGCAGCTCATGGTAGGTAGACTGGTGTTTAATCTAAATTGATCACGTATATCGGATATGTACTCACGCACATAATTAAAAGAGAAAGTTGGTAAGAAAACGTAAGTAGTCGCTTCGACTCGTTTAGGGACTTTCGTTTAGTTGGACGAGCTTCGTTTATTAAGATGGCTCTCTCTCTCGGCGATACTCCAGTTGCATCCTCAACTGCTGCTGCGGAGGCTGAAGAAGTAGAGTAGGGGACCTCCTATTACAATATATATTATTATAGAATGAATTTCAGATTTCACTTGAATGAAGAATACCGCCATGTACAGTCGAGGATAGAGTTACCTGATCCCCCTGCATACAAAGTCTGTATGTGTTGTGGTCAGGTAACTATGTATTCGACTGTGCAGTGCGCACAGGCAGACGGTCACTACTAACACAGCTACTAGGAGTATGATTAGTATGTGTAACCTGCGATTAAAAATAGGTTGCATTATAATAAATATAGTTTTATTGGCATTATTTACCCATGTCAAAACTGCACCGTACATACAGTCCCTCGTGATAATATACCTGCACTTGAGCACGCTGTGACACTACAGGTAAGTACTATAGTAAGCTTCGACTTAACAATCACTTTGAGGGCTATTGTGTTAGGCTTATAACTTATCTAACATATGAGCACGTATCATAGAATATTAATAAAAAAATGTGTAATGCTTTCAAGAACAATTTACTAAAAGTATTTAAATGTAGCATAAATAGGTACAGCCACAATCTGTACCAAATCCAATATTCGAAGGCGTGGTATTAACGCGTTCTACGCTGGCGAAACATATGGGAAACCCTAGGCTTAATAAAACTAATAAAATAATGACTATTAGGCACAAGGGTTTCCAGTTAGGTTATTCATTGAAAGATGGAAAAAGGTTTACATTATGAAGGCAACTTTATCGAGGGTCGCTATCTCTACCTAAAGCTCTAAGGCTTATATTGCAAGGGTTGTGCCCTTTTCCCTGATGGGTTGAGATAGAGGTTCTGACATGTGACAAAAGATGTCCGTTTAGAAGGCTTTCTGAATATATGTATACGGATAGGCACATCAAAATAACAGTTAATTTATAGTTTATACTTATAATTCCAAGAATTTCAGTTTTATTGTAAATCGTGGAGAATTATTCAAAATCGGGCATTGTGGACATCTCACCACTCAAGACTCACTGCCCATATTTAAATAGTAGATTGTGTGTGTGAAGAGACCAAAATGATATATTTAGCGATGGATTCCACAATAGAATCCTGAGTATAATGAGGGATTCTAAAGAGGAATCCTGAGTGTAATGAGGGATACACGACACAAGCGTTAACGCCCAAGACAAAAATAATATTGATACCGTGGGGTGTGACTCATTAATACTGCTTTTCACGCCACCTGTGAGAAAAATAACCTATTTAATATTTTTGCACATAATTAATTCTAAAGAAATCGTAATCGATTACGTGCTATTTATTTTCATATTTCATTGTTTTTTAGGTTTGCAATAGAATCATTGAACAGAAAAGTGCCACTTTGTTACCTCCTAGCAGAGAAGAAAAGACCCATATTCGAATAGGTTAGGTGGTATGAAAACGTACTTTTCTATACGGACTAAAGAAGAGAAAATAAAATAAAAATATATAAGTAGGTATCTAAATGCGAGAGTCCTTGAAGTATTTTTCAAGTACCTACTCGCACAGTAGTTAGGAAATGTAATATTCTCAGAACTTCGGAATAAATCAACCAGCAAACGAAACAGCTCAGTTGAAAATAATTCGAAACGGACATTTCAGAAAACTACCGGCAAACATGAAAGGCCCGGCAAACAATAAATATAATATTAAATATATTGTTGCCTTGCTTGAAAAAATGTCCGCGCGTAAAATCTTAAGACAATACAATGGACTTTGAAGCACGTCGAATTAAGAGACGAGACGATAGTCCGTGGGCTAGTCGGTCTGAAATTAGAAAACGGTATAATTTGGGGGTACCAAGTGTTCTTTTTACAGTAGTTAAACATATTCATAAGGATGTTAAAAAAGTATGATAGACATCTCAAAGTGGTAGCTAATAGGCATACGGGCTATTTCAAGATTTCCGTTGTATGACAGGTATGGTTAAAATTAGGAAGTACAAATTTTCCTTTTCACGGCTGTTAGGTAAGCTTATAAAAACGTCAAAAATGCAAGATTGCCATTTATAAGTGCTACCTAACAAAAATGGGAGCCAATCAAAAATGGTGGATCTCAAGTTTTACAAAATCAAGTATATCTCGAGAACTATTAAATATATCTAATTACTCTCTTAAACAATATTAAAGACATATCTGTAAGCTTCATATTTTGCATATACACCATATTGCTAAAACCAACCATTAATTAATTATGACCAAATTTATGAAAATTTCGTGATTTTGATTTTTTTTATGTCGTGTTTTTACATAGTAGTCATCACGCTAGAAAAATTAAATATTTTTTTAAAGATAGTGTATTTAATAAGCTTTAATTTGATGTATGTAACTTGTTGGCGGTATTAAAAAAAAGACCCATAAAAAAATATTTAAATAAATTCTAGTCATTATCCACCGTATACTTAGTGATTTAAGAGGCGATGAAAGTGCCACTCGTAAATAATAGTGCTTATTTCAAATAACCAAGGTTGAAAAATATAAAAAAATCGCCTCTTAAATCACTAAGTATACGGTGGATAATGGCTACAATTTATTTAAATATTTTTTTATGGGTCTTTTTTTAAATACCGCCAACAAGTTACATACATCAAATTAAAGCTTATTAAATACACTATCTTTAAAAAAATATTTAATTTTTCTAGCGTCATGACTACTATGTAAAAACACGACACAAAAAAAATCAAAATCACGAAATTTTCATAAATTTGGTCATAATTAATTATTGGTTGGTTTTAGCAATATGATGTGTATGCAAAATATGAAGCTTGCAGATATGCCTTTAATTTTGTTCAAGAGAGTAATTAGATATATTTAATAGTTCTCGAGATATACTTGATTTTGTAAAACTTGAGATCCACCATCTTTGATTGGCCCCCATTTTTGTTAGGTAGCACTTATAAACGGCAATCTTGCATTTTTGACGTTTTTATAAGCTTACCTAACAGCCGTGAAAAGGAAAATTTGTACCTCCTAATTTTAACCATACCTGTCATACAACGGAAATCTTGAAATAGCCCGTATGCCTATTAGCTACCACTTTGAGATGTCTATCATACTTTTTTAACATCCTTATGAATATGTCTAACTACTGTAAAAAGGACACTTGGTACCCCCAAATTATACCGTTTTCTAATTTCAGGCCGAATAGCCCACGGACTACGAGTACAAAAATGCTTTGTTAATAGATTGTAAAAGAATCCGATATTGCGTTTTTATAATTAACCAGGGGCGAAGTTTTTATGGAGTGTTAAATTAGTTTTGTGTAATGTCCACACCATGGATGACTTATGTATTTACTATTATACTTACACCGATATCAGCGGTATACGGAAAACAAAAAAGTTTCTGAATTTATTGTCAGACGAAGCAACAAAGTATATTATTACTAAAAGAAACCCGACAAATCTATTGTACGTAAAAAAAATTGCAACTCCCTGTCCGGGCAGAGTGGAAGTACGATTATTAGGTACTGCATTTTGTTACAACATTCAACTGATACAACATAAATAAGACGTCGTGAGTTTAGATTTTGTTTAATAAATAAATATTAGTCGTTTAAAAAGATAAGATAAAATCCCGTTCCTCAGTATTATTACTGACAAGTAATTACTTTAACTAGGACATTACGAGTGGTCGCGCAACGAAAGTGCATAAGAACAATGACTCACGGCGGATGCCGGTCTTCCATTATCAGCTGCATCAGGTGTTACGCATTATGGTCAGGGTTATAACCAACGTGCACAGAGATCAACGACTCGAACCAGTATAAGTATGTATAGTAATCGTCAGTAGAATCTAAAAAAAATGTAAACAAAATATGGCTGACTTTCATGGCATTGGCACATTGTGAAACACGTTCGCAGATATATTTTCACGTTAATACTAATAAATATCAATAATTTTAACTGAAAATGTATGTGAACTCACGGTTTAATATTGTTCGTAATAAAACCAAGATTTTGTTCCAAAAGTGCGTGGTTATGGCATAATGTTTCAAGTTTTTACGTTTATTTACTTTTCTTTAGATTCTAATGACGATTGGTATAACTGCTATAGTACGGTCAGCTCTAACAACACACTTATTCAGAATTTTGATCGTTATGTCTGTCCATACTTTATGAAATAAGTGCCTGGGATATGATTAAAACTGTATTTACTTATTAGAGATAGTTATCTTATATGGGAAGGCCCCCCACAAGATGGAGCGACGACCTGGTAAAGGTTGCGGGTGTCCAATGGATGCGGACAGCTCACGACCGATCTTTGTGGAACTCTCTGGGGGAGGCCTATGTCCAGTTGTCCAGCAGTGGACGTCGATTGGCTGATGATGATGATCTTATATGGGACCGCATAAAGAAGAATGTCACAAAACAAAAGTTTTATGTCAATTAAGTTATATTTTGGTACATACTTTTGACGTTCCAATTCAATTGTAGGCATTTTATTGACTTTGCAACTCGTACATAGTAAGGCTGTAACACATCGACAGCTCACAGGCCACATTTAGTTTGGTTCTTCTGAGGCGATACGCACGACATATTAATCAGTAGATACAACTCCATAAAAGGGACGTGTAAGCGTTCCTCTTTTAATAATTCGGTCAAGTGCGAGTTGGCATCGCGTAACAAGGATCGAGGACCTTTATTACATAACTTTTGATAATTATTGGTAAGGGCTTACTCGATTATAAAATTGTGATTCGGAATTTTCGTTTTTACATTTTAATAAGTTATACATACAGCGTATGACATTAATGAGAATTCCTTTTATCCTATATTTATTTATTTCGATGATATACTATATAACGATGACGAGAAATTAATATACCGATGCCTATTAAAGTGGATATTTTGATAAGGTTTCAAATAATAATTGTAGTTAGGACAAAGGTACCTACGGCTGTATCCCAGATAGAAGAAGTTTTGTTACAGGATTATGTAGAAAACATCAAAGTAAATTATCACGTTGCACAGTATTTATCTACCTCCAAGGACTATCTTTATTGTTCAAATATACATATATTTTAATGTCGAATGTTGCGACTACATGCACCGGGATCATTTATCGTCTGTACTTGCGATATCGGCCTGGATTCTTCAGGTGACCAAATTGCGACACGACATTTTGCTACTACAGAATACTACTCACTTTGTACATGGTGTCGGGATCTCGTCGGAAGGAACCCTAAAACATATGCATCTTTTTTATGACAGCTTACCAGGGACCCAGCGCATTCACATGTGGTGACTCATCGAGTTTTTGACCTAAAGCGAGTATGGGTCACAACGTAGTCCGCGTTGAGCAAAGAAAATCAACGCTAGCTGAGCATTTTCAAAAAGTTTGTACTTTTGGATCACGTCTTAGATATTGATAAAAATTGATAGGCTGGTAGAGTAAATTAATGATGATGAGCAAGATCCACCACTTTTCCCAAAATGTTCCAAAATGTTTGTACGAAACATTCCTTTTTTGTTACCGAAAATGTATATGAATCTGGTAACTAACAAAAAAGGAAATTTCCATACGAACTTCCTGGGAAATGTGGTGGATCTTGCTTAGCATCATTGACTCTACCAGCCTATCATTTTTTATCAAAATCGAAGACGTGATCTAAATGTATAAACTTTTTGAGAACTTGCACACGCTAGGTTATTTTAATTTAAAATAGCGTTCTATCGAATAGTTTCGTTTTAAGACAAGACTTGAATGAGAATGCGTTAAATAATTATTCTATTCCCAGAATATCTTCGTTATACTGTGACCTCCTAACATTTTAAATGTTTCCATCAAGAATTTTTAAGTTCCCAATGTTTAATGACATTTTCTGCACAAACCACGAGCAAACAAAAATAAGCGATTATTTAGAGCGAAATGTACCAATTACGGTAGGTAATAACAATAACTGCAATAAGATAACATATTTGATAAAGTAAAACGCTTAATCATAATTAAGTATTTTGTTTATACTAAACACCAATTTATCAACTGCATTAAGGTACACAGCTAAAAACATGATAAGCTATAGGTATATTTCACAATAATACGGGTCGAACGAAATATAAAACTAAGTCGTTTAAGTTCGTTTTTTGTATAAACGATAATCTTATTGGAGTCGAATGCTGCATTCATTCACGTACACTTTAATCTCTTTATTGTTTTTATCGAGCACTTAGCGTGTTCTGTTCCGACAGAGATAAAGTATCAATTTGCAAAGTTTGCTCCGTTTAGTAGTTGGCACGGAGCCATCTTTAAGTGTTAACTTAGTTATACGATCGTCACTTAATTCCAATTGTTAGTTCCATCTGCTGTGTTGGCCATGGCCTTCCAACCTATGTGGCACAAACTTAACTAAACCTAAATAAATTATTCCATAAACACGCACTTTTAGAACAAATCTTGGTGTTATTATGAACTTAAATGTTAAACCATGAGTTCACATACATTAGGGTGTTTCATTTTTCAAAATTGTGAAATTTTCTCTGACTTTGCTCACGCCCAAAGTTTCTCTGATTTAAAAATGATATATTTAAATTTTTTTTGAGTTTGGATAACGTTTAGAGGTTGCACACTTTTGAAAGTGGAGCCAAAGCCCCATACATTACGAAAAAAATTACTTTGTTATAAATTCATAAAAAATAATGAACCAACACTAAAATTACTTGGGAAAGTAGATTCTATCGTCAAATATAAAAAAAGGATTTTATTCTTTAAGCACGTGTGTGAATTTACTTTAACCTTAATATGGTATTATTTATAAAGTAACCTTGATCCCGGTTTTTTACTTAATTTTAGGCCATAATTGGATGTTTACATATAGTACACTAATCTATTATAGTTATGAATGTAGTAAAACACTGGGAATTAGGTTTTCATAAAAGTGCCCTATAAAAATTATTTTTTAGAATTTTTTCCTACTTCCAAAGAATAAGTTCTCATTTTTAATATATGACATTAAATTCGACTTGTCCATTCTTTTTTAGTGTTGGTTCATTATATTTGATTAATTTATAAAAAAGTAATTTTTTTCGTAATGTATGGGGCTTTGGCTTTACTTTCAAAAGTGTGCAACCTTTAAACGTTGTCCAATCTCAATAAAATTTTATATATATCATTTTTATATCAGAGAAACTTAGGGCGTGAGCAAAGTCAGGGAAAATATCACAATTTTTTTTTTGCCCATCCAAAAGTGAAACACCCTAACATATATTTTAGTTAAAATTATTGATATTTATTCATATTAACACGAAAATATAATTGCGAACGTGTTTCACGATATGTGTCAAGGACGTCAAAATGCTATGAAAATTCAGCCATATTTGTTTATTTTATTTTTTTATGGTATTTTTTAATTTATTTTATTTAGAAACAAACAGTCATATACAAAAAAGTCTTATCAATATTACAAAATATTGAAGACCTGGAGTTTCCTTATATGATATAAATTGCAGTCTACATTATGTATAAATGTACATATACAGCGTGGGTATTTGATACGGGCGAATAATTAATCCAGCTATAATATCTGATCCTACGAGTCGTATAAGATAACCATTTCGTTAAATTTTGTTGTTGATTAGGTGTAATGATTTTTCTAAAGTGCAACCCAGCAGCAATGTATGCCGGCCAACTGACATGAGACTCGTATGACGTTTAGATACTTATATCTACTTTAAGTAATGTGGCTACCAGTGAATGCAATACATTGCGGGCTCAATTATTTTGTATGAAAAAAAAAATACCTTAATTTCTAAAATAAATTTATGTAAATAGGTTCCCTAGGTCCGATAGTAATCGCCACTAAAATATTCGCCCGTATCAAATACACACGCTGTATGTTAAGCATACTTATAAAAAAGAGTAATACAGTGTAGGTTAAATAATAATCTTCAGTGTAGCTGTAGGTGATAATAGGTATTATAAAGTACCCCTGGTTCCGTTCCCGTTGAAGGCATACGCTAGTGTGCACAAACATTTTAGTACGATTGGTATAGTAACGTATGTAATTTTTAGTAAATTGATGAACTATAAAGTGGCTACATAAAAATGCATGTTTACCTATTAATTTCAAAGAGATAAAGTGAAATTATTATCCATTGTAATTTTCTTCTTTACTCAATATTCATACAGACCGATAAATAGTAGACCGATCATTTTATTTTTAATGATTAAGCGAATTCATATAATCCGAAAATGAATAAGCCGAAACTTGGTGACATTGTACTCCAGTGCCCATAACCAGATGGCTTGCCGCGGTTCACGTGTCATGTCAATTTTGGTTCGCTATAGGCTCTTGGATCAACTTGCCAGTCTTACCACTATCGTACAATCACTCGATCAGTCTCAGTCAGCACATTTTCAGTGTTTCTCGGTCTCAACCAGCACTTTTTCGGTGCTGAACCCTTGTTCAGAATGACCATCTTAACACGTTTTTCACAGTTGCGTAATCACCTGTATATATTTTTTTTAATTTCCACGGATACAATGATATTACATCGACTCCTTTTGAATAGCATTTCTAACGCAATTGATAAATGAACCTGCACAAACCAATTGAAATATAGAAATTGTCTTGAAACATAATAACTTCTGTTTAGTTCACCCCAAAGGAAACTCGTCTGAAGGAAAGCCCTAATTACAAAGTGCTTAATTTTTAATAACCTCGCCCGTACCCTTTCCTGCTTAATTGAGTAGATGAGGAGGAAACAGGCGTAGCGTTCACAACAACTATTATATAATTTGTGGTAGTATTTAATTAGCTATTACGTATACCTCTTGAGACACTTACCCTTAAATAGGTAGCGATTAACAGCACTACAAAATATCATCGTTGGAGCAAATATCGGTGCCATTCGGAGCAGCTAGAACTTAAACATAAATATGCCTCTGTAGGCTGGTGAACCTACTGTAACTCTATTGAAATTAGACAGCGAAACATTATAAATCACTGGCACAAAACTGATACTAAATCCTTCTAGAATCACTCTATTTAAATAACTAATAAAACCCTTTTAATAAAAATCTTTCAAAATCCGTTCCGTAGTTTTCTACAAACAGAAACAGCGGCTTGGTTGTAAGTATGTAGTAATAATGTAAAACAATGTTATGTTCTTTGTTTGACCTTTCCAATTCTTGTCAAAGAAGGCTAAATCACACTACCTGCTCGCTCGGATATGGCGGTCCCGTTTCCGACGTTTATCGTCATGGAAATAATTGAAATAACATCCGTGAGCTTTTGACATATGCAACAAACACAGTGTAATACGTATACATATATAAATATTACAAGGTTAAAACAATGGTCCTGCTGTTTTAATACTCTGAAGCGAGTTTCCAAAACAGGTATAATGAAAAAACAACTGAAATCATGTTAGGGATTCCTTTGTTGAAAAGCCCTTCTTACTCAACGTTACATTTTTAATAACCCGTACTAATTGAGTGGGCTTGTAGGGTTAAAGCGTAGCGTTTGAGCACTTAATACGCCACATGTGACATTTACCCTTAAACAGTCATTATCAACCCTCCAAATGTTATTATACTTGATGATAGTCGTAAATTAGTATGATAAGTGACAGGTTTATGGGTAGGTAGTTTTTGTGTGGAACAAGTTCGTCAACTGCTCTTTGTCTTGTTAGTTGTAAGAAAAGTCATCAAACGTATCATACGTTTCAAAACTCCATTTTCAGGATATGTAGGTACCATGTACACGTTAGCGGTATGACGTTTCTTATTATTAGGTTTTTTAGGCACAATTCATAGTAGGTTAGGTATGAGTGTTTAAAAATTGTTGTTAATGATTCTTAGAGTTATTGGAACTTGCTCAAATTCGAAGTGGCGCAATTAGTGTAGTTACCTACTTGTGAGCGTAAATATTAATAAATTTATGATCCTGGGTGTGTATGCTTGACTTTTATGTGTTACTTTCAGTTGATCTTCATAACCCTATCGATGGTTATAACTTGCCATTATCAAACACGGTCATGAAGGGCGTCGCGTCGTGACTTAAATAGCCAAAACATCCTTATATGTGATAAGGATAACACTCCGGTTCTTCCTTAATCTGTTCGAATAAGTGTAGATACCGTAGAGATGAAGGTATTAGATAGTGTAGATAGCACAGACACAACCATTTATTTTGCAGTGGGGGCGTGACTACAAGGTCGCGCTCCCGTCGCCTACACTACCCAGCTCTAATCACACGTATGATCACGAAATCACACTCAATTATAGCTCGGTAATGTATCTACTCGTACTTAGGTGTAGATATACCATCTTATCGTACGAGAAGGAAGATTGAAAATTTGTAGATAGACAAGAGAGGGCGATAGTGTTTTCTTTATTTGCATCCACTTTGAACTTTGGAAGTATACAATTTAAAGTCAGACGCTGATAGGGCGTAGGTATTACTTCTTCGATTCTTAAATCCGTTAGAACCTAGACAGATGAGAGATGACGAAATGCATTGAATTAATCGCGGAATCTTGCCAGCTTACGAGGGTCAAATACCTAACTGGGTGTTTTTAGCCAACAATTGTCGTACACATTTGCATGAATGGTCAGTTCATCTGCGTGCTTCGGGTCAACTGCGTGGACAACGGTTTATACATTTTTGTAAATTTCTTATGTATTGCTGTTGATGCCCCAAATAAAAAAAATAAAAAAATACCTATGGCTTTAGGAGGAACTCTTAAAATAATCGCCTCAGACAAACATCATTATTCACAATATCGTTGCAACTAGGTATTATGGTATCGTTGTCATGCGTGGTATCAAGCTTTTTGCCAAACAATTGGAGGGTTGATAATGACTGTTTAAGGGTACATGTCACACGTGGCGTATTAAGTGCTCAACCGTTACGCTTTAACTCTACACGCCCATTCAATTTGTACGGGTTATTAAAAATGTAAAGTTCGGTAGGAAGGGCTTTTCAACAAAAGAATTCCTAACACGATTTCAGCTCTTTTTACATTACACCTATATTGGAAACTGGCCTCAGCACATACGCGAGTGCGTAGCGTGCGCGTTGTAACGCACGTAAATGTCATATTAGATGGCACACCGCCCGCGTGACGTGCATGTGCGCGGGAGCTTTAAACGGTGTGCCATCTACTATGACATTTCATACGCTACAAGCTCCAACGAGCACGCCAAGCACACGCGTACCAGCACGTGCTACACACACACGTATGCATTCCTATTATTCCTAATTAGAGTATATCTTTCTCATACCATACTTTATCATATCATGGCAGAATGGTGCCTCATGTGGGATACAATATGCGTAAGTAAGATATTAAGATAAGAACCAACGTGAGACCATCAGATCTCTTTCAATCCGTCCGGCTCGACCCTGGAGGCTGCCACATGCAAGGCACAGTGTATTTTATTAATTCGCTTTTTTAAATAATCTGTTAGTTACCATAACTTTTAAATTCCTTTTCTGACAACTATTCTACTTTCTACGCGGCTAAGTATAAGCAGTCTGTTGGGCAAAAATTGTCGTCAAGTCTTACGGGTTTTTTGTTTGGTAAGTTTATTATTATTAGAAACTAGTGACTAATGTAGGCATGTCGTGTGCATGCGCAAAACTGTAAATTACCGGATGTATACAATGCCGGACATAATATACCACCTGAGACTAAGTATGGCGGCACTTCGGTAAGAAACGCGTATTTTTTTTCTCAGTATGATTTTCACTTTTAACCCCGTCGTCTGTGGTTACTAAGGAACAGTACAATGGATTTTGAACGCTAATTATGAATTGATTTGAGTTCTATACCTATTGTAAGGATCCTTATCAAAACAGACAAAGGAATAACCAAGGAGGTTTAGGTATTTGGCTTGACGGCCTTCGTGGCTCAGTAGGTTGTTCCAGCCTAAGAAACTGGAGGATACGGGTACGAGTCCCGGCAAAGGCATTTAGGTACCTACTTGTGTGTTATCGCAAATGTTTGACTTGGTCATGGTCGTTTTATAATTTATTTAAAAGTATTTGTATGCATTTATATATTACAGGTATATCGTCGATTAGTATCCACAGCTTAGTGTGGGGTAGCTTTTATTTAGGGTTTAAGATAGTCCCGTGATATTTATTTACTTTTATTGTATTAAGGTTAGGTTTAAATGTAACCCTCAGTAAATACCTATGTAGAGTGAATATCGTTTAAAGTCAAAGAAAAATATGGAAACCACAAATAAAAAAGGTTTCGAGGCGGTAGTGTGAAACTGACCCCCTCGATTTAGTTTAAAAAAAATTTTGGTACCTATGTACAGTCGAAGACAAAATAAGGGGTATACAAAAACGTTCAAAAATATGTCCCAGTGCACTCTAATTCTGTGTAATAAGAACGTCGTAACATATTTATTAACGGATTCTTTCGATACTTATTTTTGCACTTGACTGTACCTAATGTAATGAATCGTGAACTGACGGCAACATGTTTGGTGCGGTCAACTTCACAGACATTGTACCTACGTAATGTAGGTATATATTACCCAGGTAATGCCTTCCTTTGCATACCGTAGCTGTGTTATTGTCAGTCGGAAAAACAAAAGTTGTCCACTCGGTGGTCAAAAGTTAACAGCTTGTATGAATCTTTGTTACGATTTTATTGCATAGGGCTGTAGACTGGCGAACCTTGTTGTACCGTCAATTGTTTTATGCCAAAATTAGTACAGGAATTCTTTAACTAGGTTATCGGCTTTTCGGTATGTCCACCGAAAAGACGATGACCTATCTGACAATGAACCAGCTACTTTAACACCTTCGCTGCGGCAATTAAGTTAAATTGTAATTAACCATACTTGTACAGGTCACATATGACCTGTTCCGCAGTGAGCGTGTTAAGTCGGCACACTAGAATTCTGATACGTAATCTTATAAGCGTATACCTAGTACTCTTGCAGATAGAGAAATCTAGAGATAAAGATATTGAGATTATCGTAAATTCATATTTTTTATTGTTTTGTCATTTACGGTGCCATTCAAGCGTCTACGGGATACGACAAAACATACGTGCTTAGAAATTTACTTAATTCAATATTTTGACAATGTTAATACCAATCTGCCACATTTTCTGGCAGGCTGTACTTACGCGAATGTTTTTTAAACAATTGCGCGAAAATAAAACAAATGTTTGACTAAGTACCTATATTGGAGCTTTAGATTTTGACGAGACTCAAATATTTTTGCAATATGGTACCTACGTCAACTTAATATCACAGAATAATACTGTTTACCTACATACAATATTTATTACTTAGTGATAACTTTATACTGTGATTCATAAACTCAAGTCTCAACGTCGCTCGTGAATGACCACAAACATTTGATTTGTTACCTACACAAATAGTAAATACATTTGAAGCACATTAGTCTTCAATGTCTCTATAAAAAGACCAAGGCAAAACATTGAGGAAAATTAAAAGACGAAGTTAATGCACTTCCTGTCCATTCCGGGCACCAATTTTCTTATCTCGCCAGCTGTAGAATCTCGACTTCACCCAGGTACCTACATTATAATTGCTCAAAAAGAAATAATGTTACCTCTTCCAATGCACCGATGGTCTGCCGACATTGCGGCATACGCGACACGAATGTAGAGGTCGTCGGCGAATTGTAATCCTCACGAGTTTCCTCGATAAATTCACCAATGCCTATAAGACCCGGCATGGTGATCACAATCACAATTACACACTAACAAGTCCTAAACTTCACATTCAGTTCGGCTTAGCGCATCACTTTATGCAGTTAATAAACAATTAAACGAAACCTTTAATCACCATTGTCACCTTCTAAACACTTCTGCGCAAATAAAAACAATATCGAATTCAATCCATTAGTTCAACTTACACCCGTCTACGACGCAATGAATGAACTCACTAACTGAACTGAATGAATGAAAATACAAAGAACGAGACGAGAAAGAGATTGTTTGAATGAATGAATGAATGTATTAAATTGATTTCTTGTATGTTTCTTGTCAATCACTCATTCGATGTTACTAGAGCCAAAATAAATCTACCCCGATTGTAACCTGCTACCGCGAAAACCGAAAAAAGTTATTTTGAAGATTTTATTTTATTCCACATCATCTCTTTATTCGAAATAGATAGCACCATAGATTTCACATGCGTTAAATTAACGAAGTAGCCGACTACGTTTAGTTTAAATCGGAACATCATGGCAAGTTGGCAACATTCATCATCATGCGCGTTTAGATACCTGCAAGTTAATTTTGAAAGCAATTTAGGAAAGGAGTATTTGTATAGTCACTAGAAAGATTACAAGGACATTGAATGTTGCAAAAGTATTTATACAAATATGTTTACACGTTGCCTATACGCAATGACTGGCTGTAGTATTTTAAATAAAGAAAACGGTAGCTTTTAGTTCTAACAAAAAAGTGATCGAAACGCTGTTTAAAAACTAAACTAATGATGACTGACTGTCACAGGTATGTACAAGGTCCTAAGAATT